>JAZKJV010000966.1:0-134857 GCA_037367405.1 Ottelia alismoides
TTTTTGTATATAAATATAGTCATATTTTAACCATATATAAGATAATTCTATATCTTCTTTTACCATATTTGTATAATTTTTATGATACCAATACATTTATTAAATTTATACCGTGTGTTTTCCATCCAATTCACATATATTTAAGTTAATTCTATAGAGTATTTCGAACATTACTCGTATGCGATCAATATCTGTTTTACATCCGTATCCATTTTTAAGGATATGGTAAGATAATTTTAAATATATCAATATTTGTATCTGCATTTGTATTCGTATTCAAAAACCGATAAGGATTCGGTAATACCTATATCCGTATCTGTATCCGTCTGTTTGCATCCCTATATAATAACTAGAAGAACAAAATAAGTATGTAAAGATTTAATTCGTCATTATATCATATGTTATTTAATATATAATGATGAATAATATTTAATGATTTTTTTATATTTGAAATTAGGAAAGAATGTAATATCCATTGTTATATCAATACCGTTGGTCCATATAGTGACGCCTAACCGTCACAATTTTAATATCGAGGATTTTGAAAAATATGACAAATAAGCGTTGCTATATTGACCTTCATTAATGATATAGTAATAGGTATGACATTCATCTCTATTTACATAAAAACCATTTTATAACAAATAATACTCATAATTATATATTTAACAACGAATGAAATATTGATAGATTAGAAAAACATCCATATACATGCAATTCATTGTAGTGAATCATTTCCTTTATCAAAGATGTATAATTAACTATTAGCATTTACATATTGTACGTATTTTGACCTTTATATCTTTTTATGAACTTTCATTTTGAATATAAATAAATCCATTAAATGTTGGATTATTAAAATAATTGTCAAAATCTAGAATGTAAAGAGTAATTACACTATGCAAAAGATACCAAAATAATGGTATAATTGATTAGTTATGGAGAAGCATATAGGTGTTATCATGTCCAAATTTATTTTAATACATGAGTATGGATGTCAATATAGATATCAACGAATATGAATAATGTGATACTCTATCTTGAAAATTGAGTATAGATATAAAATGAGTATGCATTGAATACGAATATAATCACAAATACTTTGTAAATTATTGTGTGTATATATATATTAATTGAATGGCTTATTATGATACAAATACAATATATATATATATATATATCATACAAATTATATCAAATATACAAAAAAGGTTAAAAATTTTGTTATATCTAATTAAAAATAAATATACAACTATATATTTAAAAATATAGACAAAATGTATGTGGATACTAAAGTGACATTTATATATGTATGCATTTTAATACCGATACGTATACACCTATCAAAATATATTATAAGGGATACGTACATATATATTTATATTTATATCCCTTTGCATCCCTTCATTAAGTGTGATATTGTTGTGAATATATTTATCGGGTATATGTCATTACTCAGTGTAACCCTTGTAAGGGTATTTTCGTATTTCTTCGATCCTGTACTCTTTAGGGTTTCTGGGCTTTGTCCTATTTAAGGACCCCAGATCTATTGGAATAAACAAGCCATTACTTTTTCTCTGACATGGTATCAGAGCCGCCAAAGCCGCTCTAATCCGCTCTCGCGTCCTCACACGCCCGCCTCCCCCCTTCTCTCTCTTCCGCGCCCGCCTTCTCCCCATCGCCTTCCTCCGCACCCATCGCCTTCCTCCCAGGCCGCATCCACAACCCACGCCTCCCACCCATTGCCAGAACTCTCCATCGTCAGAACGGCCTACCTCCTGCTCGCGCCCATCGTCCACGCCCGCGCCCTGCTCCCACCCATCGCCTCTATCGCCCGTGCCCATCGCCTCCACGCCCGCGCCCATCGCCTCCACGATCCCTACCTCCCGTCCGCTCCCATCGCCCGCGCCCTGCTCCCACCCATCGCCTCCATCGCCCGCGCCCATTGGCTCCCGCCCACGCCCATCGCCTCCACGCGCCCTACCTCCCGCCCGCACCCATCGCCTTCGCACCCGTGCCCTGCCCCCACCTGTCCCCTCCATCGCCCGCACCTGTCCCCAGACCACATTTGCGCCCCGCATCCTTCCACGTTCCGCACACATCCGCACCCCCGCATCCATCGCCAAAAGTCTTCCCAGGCCCCTCCCAGATTCCATCCACCCTCCTTCCCTAGGCCGCATCCATGCCCTAAAAACCCATCGCACCTCGCCACATCTGGAAACCTATCACGCCACCAAACTCCATCTGGAAACCCGTTACTGCACCTGCCCATGTTGCTAACAGGCTGCTAACAGGTTGCTGCTCCGTCAGCCAAAGTTGGTGCTCCGCCCGACCAGGCTGCTGCTCCGACTCTTGGATTTCATCAGAAAGCACGCCCGGGCTGTAGTGCTCCATGCTGCACGACTCTTGGATTTCATCAGAAGGCAAGACCCAGAAGGTATCTCCACGCTGCACCACCGCTCGCAGCAAGCATCCCATCTACAAAGACATAAAAACAAAAAAGAAAATTAGACGTCAGTAAGCACGTCAACTCGCACTCTGGTGATGATCTACTAAGCTCTCATGTTCTATGAGATTATAAACTATATTTAGTTCCTTCTTCTTGCTATGTGCGACCGCCATGGCATCTACTCCCACATCTGTGGATTCGAAGCCCCTGCCCAGCTTCTTCTATGATGGTTCAGGGCACCACTATAAAACTCAAAGGCTCCGAGAACTATGTCTTGTGGTCTCGATCCTTTAAGGTCTTCATCGGTGGTCAGCGTAAGAACTATGTTCTTATCAAAGTTCTGCCCGCAGAGACGGACAAAGACTATGACATTTGGTACGCTGATAACTGCTAGGTCATCACTTGGATGACAAACAACGTTGATCCATCTATTGCATCCAATCTCCTGTACAAGGAGACTGCCAAAGCCATGTGGGAAAGTCTTGAGAACACCTATTCGCAGAAAACAATCAAATCCAGGCTTTCAGATATATATATATACTAAGATTTGGTCTACAAATCAAGGAGATACATCCTTGATCGAATATTACGGATTGCTGACAAGTCTATTTGAGGAGATTCTTATTTTTCAACCCGCATGTTGTTATAAGCAGGTAGGGAGCGCGCAGAATGGCAGGTATATCGATTCTTATCAGGTTTACATCCTCGATATAAATATGTGAAGGATCAGTTTCTGACCGCTGCAACATTGCCTACTTTGGAGACCATCTTTGGTCGTCTTCAAGAAATTGAGTCCCCACCACCACCTCCATCTGCTGAGACATCGTCTCATTTTGCGAGAGGACGATCTATCTACCAGGGGGGACGTGGACGTGACTCTAACCGAGGACGCGACCGTGCCTTTGGACGAGGACAAGACTCCCAATGTGGCCAAGGACGTGATCATTCTATTGCTCGCTTTCCCGCTTGTATTCATTGTGGTCGCCTGAATCATCCGTTGGAACGTTGTTGGGCCAAATTTGGCATGCCATCTAATGCCAACAGTGTGTACGAAACGACCACCTCTGATACTTATTATGAAGCTACGGTCCCTAACCAAACACAACCTGCCAGTGACATACAACATTCTTTCACTGCCTCTGAATATGCAAGTCTTCGTCAACTGCTACAGAATAGTGCCAGTGCTTCTGCTTCAACTGCCAGTCTTGCCACAACCTCTGGTACAGTCGCCAGCACAGCTTCTACGTCGACACCTACATGGATCATTGATTCTGGAGCCTCGAATCATCTCACAGGGGAAGGTAGCCTTCTCACCTCTTCCCGTCCTTCTTCGGTTGTGAAGACTGTACGAGTGGCCAATGGAGCTCATTCGCCTATCACTAGTGTGGGCACTATGGAGTTTTCCCCCAAACTCCGACTCACAGGGGTTCATTACGCTCCTGCCTTTCCTCTTAGCTTATTATCTATACATAAGCTTTGTACTGAGCTTAACTGTCAGGTGATATTTGATGAATTTTGATGTTATTTTCAGGACATCCGGACGAGGCAGATTTTTGGTGGGGGACATGAGAAGAATGGGCTTTATTATCTTGGCATCCCTTCCGACTCCAGTTTTGCGGGCGCTGCATCCATTTCAAATGACCCTCTGCTATGGCATCTTCGTCTTGGTCATCCATCTGCCAAAGCACTCTCCATGATGTTCCCTAAACTATCATCGCTCAAACCTTTTGAGTGTGAGGCGTGTCAGTTTGGTAAACATCATTCGAGCATCTTTTCCTGGTCGTACTGAGCCTCGACGTACTATCCCTTTTTCTTTAGTTCATTGTGATATTTGGGGACCTTGTTCGGTCCAGACACTGAGTGGCCATAAATATTTCGTTGTTTTTATTGATGATTTCAGTAGGTTCTCCTGGGTATACCTATTAAAAGAATGTTCGGAGATTAATATTATCATCAAAAATTTCTTTCACTATGTTCAAAATATTTTCTCCTCCAATATTCAAATTTTTCGTTCTGATAATGCATTGGAATTCACCCAAAATGACCTCATCACATTTTTCGCATCCCAAGGGACAATACATCAAACTTCGTGTCCCTATACATCCCAACAAAATGGGGTAGCGGAAAGAAAATTACGACATCTTCTAAATATTGTCAGGTCACTTCTATCTCAGATGAAAGTTCCCAAAACCTACTGGGGTGATGCTATATTAACAGCTGTCCACCTTACCAACAGAGTCCCTTCACCTGATCTAAATGGATCCACTCCATTCTCTCTTCTCTACCCCAGTGAGTCTCCATTCCCACTTCCTCTACGAATCTTTGGTTGTGTGTCACTTGTTCATAGATTTCAAAAGGCATATAAACTCTCACTGCGTGCAATCAAATGTATTTTTCTGGGTTACTCTCGCACACAAAAAGGTTACCGGTGCTATGATCCTAATGGTCGTCGCTATTACATCTCTGCCGATGTCACATTTTTTGAGCAAACAAGCCTCTTCTCTCATACTAACACTGATATTTCCCTTGATCTCCCACCACCACCCATTATTGGAAAACAAAGATACGAATCTACACAAACAGAAATCCTTTACCAGTGTCTTTTATGCAGGATGATATGCCTTCTTCGACTGTCCCCTCCAAGGATGTCCCGGATGATCCTCTAGAGCTTCCCATTGCACTACGGAAGAGTAAGAGAAAGTGTACTTCTTATCCGATGTCTCACTACACCTCTATTGCTAGCCTATCTCCCTCTGACAGACGGTACACAGATGCTCTCATGTCCATTTCCATTCCACGAGATCACCACAGTGCTTTACAGGACTCTGGATGGTAACATGCTATGAATGAAGAAATGGATGCACTTATTTCACGAGGGATATGGGACCTTGTTCAATGTCCGAAAGGAACACGACCCGTGGCATGCAAATGGGTCTTTACGACCAAACAATCACCTGACGGCTCAATTGACAGATTAAAGGCTCGCCTTGTGGCCAAAGGTTTTACACAAACCTATGGCATAGACTATTTTGAGACATTCTCACTCGTTGCACGAATGGGATCCATCAGGACTCTTCTTTCTGTTGCAGCAAATAAAGCTTGGCCTATCTTTCAGTTAGATGTGAAAAATGCTTTTCTCTATGGCGATCTTGATGAGGAGGTGTACATGATGCAGCCCCCTGGTTATGAAGTCGAGGGGGAGTATGTATGTCGACTTCGCAAAGCGATATATGGACTCAAACAAAGTCCAAGGGCATGGTTTGACATGCTTACTTCAGAAATAAGCACTCTTGGATTTCAAAGAACAACATCTGATTACTCAGTATTTGTCAGAAAGCGAGCAACTGGTACTGTTATACTTGCCGTCTATGTGGATGATATGGTAGTCACCGGAGATGATTACAATGGGATATCAGAAACCAAGACCTTTCTTCAAAAGGTATTTGTTACGAAGGATCTTGGTTCTCTACGCTACTTCGTGGGCATAGAAGTAATTCGCACTACAGAAGTATTTCATCTCTCACAGAGGAAATACTGTCTGGACATTCTTACTGAATCAGGAGTTCTCGGATGCAAGCCCTCTGGTATCCCTGTAGATCCAAAGAAACATATCCCCTCGTCTGATTTTACCTTTGACGTTGTCACTCGATACAGAAGCCTTGTTGGTAAACTCCTCTACCTTACTATCACCAGACCAGATATCTCTTATGCAGTAAGCAGAGCTAGCCAACACATGGAACGACCGTGTTACAACCACTGGCAGGATGTTCTACAAATTCTACGTTACTTGAAGGAATCTCCAGGACGTGGTCTCTTTTATGGGGCAAATGGACATACTGATGTTACCGCATATGCTGATGCTGATTATGCAAGTTCTCCAGAGGATCGACGCTCTACTACAGGCTATGTTATGATGGTTGGAGGAAACACTGTTACATGGAGGAGCAAGAAACAAAACGTTGTGTCCATATCCAGTGTAGAGGCAGAGTATAGGGCAATGGCCCAAGCCACCTGTGAAATCACATGGTTATTGGCTTTTCTTCAAGAACTTGGTATTAATGTCATTACTCCTATTCCTCTATATTGTGACAACAAATCTGCTACATACATTGCCACAAGTCCAGTGTTCCATGAACGAACCAAGCACATAGAAATCGACTGCCATTTCATACGGGATGCTGTCAAGATTGGAAAAATTACTACTCCACATATCATCACCGATCTACAGCTTGCAGATATCTTCACGAAAGCCTTATCCAAGAAACGACTGTCATGGATTGTTTCCAAGTTGGGCATGACTAATAAATATGCTCCAACTTGAGGGGAGTGTTGTGAATATATTTATCGGGTATATGTCATTACTCAGCGTAACCCTTGTAAGGGTATTTTCGTATTTCTTCATTCCTGTACTCTTTAGGGTTTCTGGGCTTTGTCCTATTTAAGGACCCCAGACCTATTGGAATAAACAAGCCATTACTTTTTCTCTGACAGATATAATTTTACTTTTAAAAATATTAGATTTAATGGTACTACTTAACATCGTATTAATAAAAGCTTTTGTGATTTGAAGAATTTTGTGAGGACCTTTTTGTTCATATAATATTTGTTTGGATATTTATGTGAAATCATAAGTTTATAGGGGTATCTTCGTAAAAATTCCTTGTAAATAAATATTAATAATTAAAACGATAAATAATAACATAGATAAACTTTATATATAATGTATCTACATGTATATGTATATATGCATGTTTGTAGTCTCAATAATTTGCCCCCTCCCCCAAGTAAAAATTTCTGGCTTTGTCCCTGCCTTCATCTCCATTTCACTGACGCATGAGATCAACCATTGTCGAGCATCCTCACACGGAGCATACATTAGCAGCTGCTGAAGCTTGAGGTAGCAGCAACAGAGGGCCTTGTTCACCGACCGTCCCCCATGATTCCACCTCCATACCATCCGTAGCAAGGAGAAGGGTGGTTGGAGGAGGAGGAGGAGGGGGCTGGAAGGAGAGGTGGAGGATGGGGCAGAGGAGGAGGAGGGAGAAGAGGGGGGATTGGAGCGGGAGGAAAATATTTCAACCCTTGTTTTTTAACTTGATTTTCCTTGTGTTCCCAAAGTTAACGTCCGTTTGCGTTGGAGATAAATGGCAAGTAGTTCGAAGTGTACGAGTGGCGTTTCATATCCCAAAATGGGAGGGATGTAATTGATATTACAATATCTCAGAGGGGTGCAATTGATAAAAATCCTATATTTTTATATTAAAATAGATACACAAGCATGTATGCAAATATTTGCAAATGTCAAAGATATATATGGAAAAATGGGGTTGCTACACATCATTTTTACATATTTTTTTATTTTTTTAAAATATCACAATGTATATTCATCTATATATCCCTCTTATATGTCATTCGAATTTCGTCAGAAATAGAGACTCATATGCCCTCAATCTAGAATATGTAATTTTAACAGTCTAAATATTGTTGTAATAAGCCTATTCTAGATGGATGGCATAGGAGTCTTCGTTTCTGGTGAAATCCGAATGACATGTTGAAAGGATATATAGATTAATAGACATGATGATATTTTTAAAAAAAATAAAAATACAGAAAAATAATGCCGGAGCAATCCATTGGCTATCCCCCAAGAAAAATGGCACGGAATAAAGGGACAGTGTCCTATCAAACTCATATATATATATATATAGAGAGAGAGAGAGAGAGAGGGAGAGAGAGAGGTTAATGGGGCTGCACCCTTGGGGCAGCCAACATGGCTGCCCCCGCGCAATTTGCGGCGTTTTTTTTCCAAAAAAATATCGCCATGTATATTCATCCCTATATCCCTCCTATACGACATTCGAATTTCGTCAGAAACAGAGACTCCTACGGCCTCCATCTAGACGGTCATTTTTTAACGCTAACATGATTTTTTAAATCGACACCATCTCGATGGAGGTCGTAGGAGTCTCTGTTTCTGACGAAATTCGAATGGTATATAGGAAGGATATAGAAATGAATATACATGGTTTTATTTTTCAAAAAAATAAAACACACACCGAAATAAGGGGCGGGGCAGCCATGTTGACTGCCCCAGGAGGGAGCCCCGTTAAATCCATATATATATATATATATATATATATATCCACTTCAATTTTTAAATGAATAGAGATACAAATATCAAAATCTTTGTAAAACCAATATGATAAACAGATCACATCCCACAGCCTCAGGGATGACATCAGCGGTCCAAAAATCTCACGCGCTCGATATGGTCCCATCAAACCAGAAGATCAAACGAACCCCAATTTTCATAGCAAGATCAGGCCGTCTAAGATTTATTTCGACGGTCAAGATGCTGACAGCACGCGCCGCTGGGATCAGCAAATCCGATCCCGGCTAACCCAATCCCACCAGGGCGCGTCCAGTCCACGCCACATTCCCAACAAGAAACCCACCGCCTCCGGTCTCCCTCCCGATCCTTCTCCCCGCAAATAATACAAGCAAACAAACCCGACCTCCACGTCCGCCTCCGCCGCCGCGATGCCGAAGAAGATGGGCGTCAACTCCAAGGCGGAGGCCGCGCGGGAGCGCCGCAGCGCCGCCGAGTCGGAGCGCAAGGAGCGCGACGCCCGCCAGAAGGAGGAGCAGTACTGGAAGGAGGCCGAGGGCGCCAAGCCCCGCTCCGCCCGCAAACGCGAGGATGACACCGAGAAGCGCATCGAGGCTGCCGCTCGCCGCGCCGAGAATCGCCGCCTCGCAGAGCAGGAGCAGCTCGAGCTCGAGCGGGCCTCCCGCAAGCCTGACCGGAAGGCCGGCCGGGTCGCGGTGCCCGTACCGAAGGTCACGGGCGTGGAGCTTGAGCGAAGGAGGGAGGAGGAAAGGCAGCAGGCGCTTAGGATCGCGGAGGAGGCTAAGAAGAAGCAGACGAGGACCGCGGAGGAGGAGGAGTACGAGAGGGTGGTCCTGGTGGCGAACACCAACAGGGATGATTCGGTGATCGAGGCGAGGACCGTGGAGGAGGCGATCGTGAAGATGACAGTTGGGGAGGCTGTGGCTCTGCCGCCCGACCGGCACCCTGAGAGGAGGCTCAAGGCCACCTTCAAGGTATTGTTTGGCATAACGTGTTGGTACTGCCACAGTTGGCAATCTCATAGTTCTAAACCAAGCTCTATGCCCATGGCTTAGCTCTAGTTTTTATGATTGCTTTGAAAAAAAATCTAATTAGAATACTCTCTGCAACACCTCATGTTCAAACACTCAATGTAGTTGATGAGCTATTGAAGTCTGGCCTGAACACTCAATTTGAGGTTTGGCTGCTCGAACAAATCGGCTAATATATGTCTGGATCTGTTTGTTGGGTTCTTTTGAACCCACTTAATCTGCAACTGCATAAAATGCGGACTGGCTGTTTGGCTGCTAGCTGTTAGATTGCAGCTTGAATCTGGTTATTTTGACCGCTACAGAAGCACACGACTAGAACATCATCAAACAAGTGAGCCTATTAAGTGACATTATTGGTAAGTTGCAATTTGGGAAAGGAATGCTCTTTGTTGTGGTTTTAATGTCTGATTGTTTACTGAAATGTGGAGATGTTAAGTAACCGTTATTGTATCGATTTGGTTTGAAGGATATGATGACTGTTAGTTTACCTCTGTTTTCCTATTATGGAGGACAATTGTATCTAAATGTTGCCGAGCTGGACTATTAATTCCTTGCTATGTGTGGAATGAAATTGGTGTCTTCTCTGTTGCCGATTCTCCTGTCATGTTGTTACTGTAATAATGAAGCTTGGCAATTTCAAATTTAGTGCAACTTTAGGAATTAATGGCTTTAACTTTTGATTTGAAAAAAAGCTTCGTGATACCTTTTTCTGTTTAAAATGATGTCTATTTGGCATTGTTAGTCGTTTTAGTTGAGCTATACCAAACGGGTTAAATGTTTGTATCTGGAATGCTTAAGTTTTGTCTTAACCATTGTGGCAGATTGTTTACTGGCACTTCGTATTTGCAGGCTTTTGAGGAGGCAGAACTTCCAAAGTTGAAGGAGGAGAAGCCCGGCCTTACACTTAATCAGTACAAGGACATGATATGGAAAATGTGGAAGAAATCTCCTGATAATCCTTTGAATCAGGTAGCTTAGTTTTATTAAAGAATATTTTATATTAGCTCAGGAACTGATTGATTGGCATATCTCGTTATATGAGGATGGGGATGCCTGGGAGGTTTCTTCTATATTTATGTACTGATTTGTGAAAGCAAGGACATGATAAGTTTACAAGTAAAGGAGGCAAACCTAGAGCAAAGGGCTTGTAGCATACCCGCCTTAGTTGTCTAGAGCATTGTCTAGCTATCTTTATACTTCTCATTATGGTGTATGAACTGAAGACGCTTTACCACTTTCTTGTGGTTGAGAAATATGTAGTGTGCCTTCCATCTGAAGGATCAAAGTTCAAGTCGTACAACTACTGTTTCCTAAAAATGCTACAAATGCCCTTGCAAGGCTATGTTCTCTAGCCTAATAGAGTTTATAAAGTATGCTTCACATTTTATTTCCTCGAGTATGTACTTGCAGACCAATTTGCATCTGCTCTTTGAATTATGTGTGCCCAAAAAAATTAGTTGGTTTTTGATAGAATCCAGCATTTTGTAGAAAGAAGTAAATAGATGAGACATCTAATAATAATTGGTGAAAAGAACAGTATAGATTACAAAAATGATAGTCTTGAATCTAATTAGATCCCATAAAAAGTATATTAGTTTTATTTAATGGTCGGGGCCCAAGCATTTGCGAAATTGAGATAATTGTCTGTTGGATTAGGCATAAGTTGACTTGTTTTTGTCAAGTTCTCCTGATCCTTGTAATCTGTAGTCCATATAGATTGGCCTTTGCAAAGATCTATGCAAGGTGGGGCCAAACCTGGGAGTGTTACATTTTAAAACCTTTTTATAAATTAATATTTTTAAAATTGTTAATATTTATACCATTTATCTTGAGAGGTGCCTTTTATTTCATTGACATTAGATTATAAGAGTTTTATAGTGATCCATTTAGCGGAAGATTGAAGTTACCTTGAACATGAAATAGGTGGGGAATAAGCTTAAAGCTTACTCTATTTTTTAAGAAGAAAATCGCGAGCATCCAAAATGATGTACCATTGAATTTATTTAAGTAAACAACCTGGATTGTAAAAGTCGCCCGACTGACCCGACCAGTAGGTCCAACTAATCTAGTCGGTGGGGTGGCCGACTGAGTGCCGACTAATTCCTACTAGGTACACTAGTCGATCAATTTTTGGCTTGGAGATACCATATTCTTATATGTTTTCCTTTTTTATAAGCAAACTTATTATAATATGTTTAGTGTTTTATTTAAATTCAATTACTTTTTTTATTTTATTATGATAGTATAAAAATGTACAAAATCTATGTGTATATATATATGAGTTATATATTTAAAAAAATCATAAAATTCAAAGCCGATTAAAGTCCGACTAAATCCGATTAGTCATCCGATTGCCGATTAATCCTTAGTCAGTGACCCAACCGATCAAGTACCGACAACCGATCTTGAGATGCCTTTTTATTTCATTGAAATTAGCTTGTAATAGTTTTATAGTGATCCATTTAGCGGAAGATTGAAGTTACCTTGAAAATGAAATAGGTGGGGAATAATATTACTCTATTTTTTAAGAAGAAAAGTGTGAGCATCCAGAATGATGTACACCATCGAATTTATTTAAGTAAACAACAAAAGGATTACATCAGCCAGGAATTAATTAGACAAAGCCTGACATGTTCTATTACATTTTCAACATTGATTCTCTCTTGACAGAATATAACTCCGTTCCTATGTAGCCATAATGCCAACAAATAGGCTAAGTGTTTGGCCCGGTCACTTTGAGATTTGAAGCATGCCACCAAGGGACCTCCAGTACCCACTCGCACAAAGGGAATTTACACAGTCAATTATCGTGCTCTGCCAAACTTTCCTAGCGGACATGCAAGAGAAGAAGAGATGATCAATATCCGTTGGGTCACTAGATTGCAAAGATGCCTAGTATGCACCTTGGTCAGCATCATACTCCTTAAGAGTTACGAGAAGATCTTCACACTCGTCGATGTCTTAGACACCAATAGGATCATACAATCCTCTCAAGTTCCCCAAGATAAAAAAATCTAGAGAGGTAGATTGTAGCTGTTACACTTTCTTCACTGAGAAATCACCATCAAATCACATACAGTGATCTTTACCATCGGATGGGTTCTCAACATTGTTCATCACCTCTATCATATTCAAGAATTCATATAGCCGTCATTCAAAGAGAGTCGAGCAAAACGTGGGGGCCTAGCCATCGTCACACTATGCATGACCCATACATATGCTAACTTGTCACATATCAAAGTGCCTCGAAAGATATTGATAATAAAAAGCCCTATTCTCGTATTGGTCATCTTTTCATAATCCAAAGGTCTTTATAACCCATGACAATGTTGCAGAAAGCAGTAGTTGGTACTCGGTCGGTGGGGTCCGTGACTAAGGATTCATCGACTGTCGACCGACTAATCGGATTTAATCGACCATTAGTCGCTTTTGATTTTTTTAATTATTTTAAATATATAAATAATTTTTATACATTTATTCTTATATATTAACATAGATTTGTACATTTTCTATACTATCAGAATGAAACAAAAGAAGTATTTGAGTGTCAAAAAAAACAAAAGAAGTATTTGATTTTAGATATAACATTACACGAATTAGTATAAGTTTGCTTTTAAAAAAAGGTAAAATACTAAACAAAAAACTTGATGTAAAAGTCGGCCGACTAGTCGGCCCTATTAATCGGGTTGTCCGACTAATGGCCGACTAAGCCTAGTCGAGTCAGCCACCCACCCAACCCCCCCCCCCCCCCCCCCCCGCCACCACTGACTTGACTAGTCGGCCGACTTTTACAAGCTTGACCCCTGACATTGGACTCAAGGGGGAAGTAGCAATAGAATTTACATAATAAATGCCCTTCCAAAAGCTGGATGGTGACCTAAAGGATCTCACTCACCTCCAAACCGGTTGTCATAAATGCCCCTCAACAGACAACAAAGTACATTGTCACCACCACCCTGGATTCTCAACATCCACTTCGTAAGCATAACCTTGTTTACTTCTCCGAGTCTTATGGCCACCAGCATTAAAGATATGAGGCACATTGACACCCAAAAGAAGATCATGCAGTGGCTGATGTACCAATGGAATTGGTGACAAAACAGACTTGAGAAGCTTGAGGCATTCCCCCTCACGACAAACATGTGTCCTTCCAACCTGACAACCTATACTCCATGTTCTCCACTATGGCACCCAATCAGCCTGTGTAAACTCTCCATGTTCTCCACTATGGCACCCAATCAGCCTGTGTAAACTCACTCCGTGAAAGAGGCACCCCCTTGTAAGGGAGCGGAAGATTGCAGTGCAACTTATTCAGATTATAGTTGTGATCATCAACCATCTCCTTAGTCGTATTAATTGGGAAAATGCAAATTTCTCTCTATGAATCTTTAGCCCGGAAAGTTCATAAAAGTACCAACAAGGGTAGAGATCCTTGTAACCGCAGGCGCCTCCCAATCTTAAGACTGTGTCAACATACTGTAACATCAGGATAGCGAACCTATGCCCAAAGTACCCCAGCACACGCTCCACTTGTCATTGTCTGATCCACAAACAACAGAGGGTGGAAGAAATCTGCCTCCCTTATGCCCACTGAGAAGCATCAAATAGGAAGATATAGCCAAGGTTGCAAAAGTCGATAGTCGGTACTTGTTAGAGTATTTGGTAGTACGCCATGTTGAGTTGTAGCAGGGTAAATGGATCTTGGAGAAGATCCATTTACCCCATCCTGTGTTTAGTCCCATACCGCCCAATGATGGGACTTGGAGGCTCTGGGAAGGCTATATAAGGAGCCCCAGACCTCCTGTACTCATTGAGAAAGTCAATAGATAAACACACCCCGTAGAGGGCTTCTCCTGTGGTTTCATCCCGCTCTTCACGGAGTAGGGTTCCACGTAAAATCCCGCTGTTATATTCCAGTTATTTATCTTTTTCCATGTTACGCTTCCGCGTCCGATTTTCTAACATGGTATCAGAGCGGGTTCGGTTCTCGAGGAATTTATGTTGAAGATTTAGTTTTTGTAATTCGTTCGAGATTCGATGTTGGGGTTTTATCTTAAAAATTTGTTTGTTTGAAGATTTTTGTAATTGGTTCGAGATTCAAATCTGTTTCTGAAGATCCTAAGGCATCTAGGGTTTCTGAACCCTAGTTTCGATTATGGGTTCCCAAGAGGGGAACAACTCCAAATCCAGCCTCTGCCTTCCGCTATAGGCGTTCAACAGCCCTTCACGCAACCCTAGGTGCTATGGCACCATCGTCAGGCACCAGAATCTCCAGCCACGCCACGGTTCCTCAGTTCTCAGGCAATGGCTCCATTGCCAACGTGAGGCGGCGCACCTTCCAGCCGTAGCCGCACGATCACAGGCGGCGTTCCGCCCTTTGGATGCGCGCGACCTCTCCCATCCAGGCCCAGGTGCGCATCGCACCCCCAGGTGCAACCTCAAGAGAGCGGAACATCTCCGAGGTCTTCACCTGCAAGCGGCGGAGCCCCCTCCTGGTATCGCGCTACCTGCGATCCTTCGCAGCAAGCCCTTGCCGCCAAGGGCGATACCACCTCGCGTGCCAGTTTTCTTCAAGCCCTAGCGGGACCGCCCATGGCATCAGGCTCCCTCGCCTCTCGTGGCGGTGCAGGCAGCGCCGCACAACCTTCAAGTCCTCCAGGCGACAACTCGGCCTTCACATCAGGCGGCGGTTCCTCCCATCTCGGCGGCGCATCCCCATCTCAACGGCGCTAGCAGTGAACCCACTTTATCAGGGGCGGCGTGCGATGAAGAAGAAGCCCTACCCATCGGGGCAGCGGTCCTGTTTCATGCCTAAGTGGGGCGCACATTTATTGCGGCCCAAGGGGGGCCGATAGCCTCTCTTATTTAAAAAAAAAATTGAAGTGCTGCTGTAGTTCGGCCTTGTGGGCCGTGTGTTTAAGAAAAAAAAAGGGGTGCAATGGAGCGGCTCTTTGGGCCGCAATGGGCCAAAAAAAAAAGAGGTGTCAGTCATTAAAAAAATTGCGAAAAAAAAGGTTAAAAAAATGACATGAGGCATTTGTTTCGAAAAAAAAGGGCGCGTACAAGAAAAAGCCGTACGCAAAATTTACAAAAAAAAAGAAAAAAAGAAAAGAAAAGAAAAGATGAAAAGCCGAACGGCTTATTGGTATTTTGTACCCCCAATTCTTGTCTTCTCCCAACTTGGTCTATTTCATTTTCCGACAAGTATGGGAAAAAGGGGGAGTTTATGTAGAGTCACAGGTCTATTTCAAATTCTCCAGATTCAGATTATCCAGTCTCCAGACCAGTTCAGAATTTTCAGACTCTACAGATGATCATATTTTGTCAGACTCGACGATTGATCCCGAGTCCTCAATCTTCAGACACGCATATGTTTGGGGTCATTTGCAGATGAGCATATGTTGCCATCACTTGTCAGTGCTCCCCATCACTCTTTTTTCTTGTTGTCAGGCCAGAGTTTTCATGTGAGCCATAGGGACTCCAGAGCAGAGGACCATTCCCTATTGCCATTGAGGGCAAGGGTTTTCATGTGGTATCATAGGTACACCAGAGCAGTGCACCATTCTCTGAGCCAGATGGGAGAGACCCAGTTCTCCGACGATGAGACTTCAGGCGCAAGTTCAGACTCGATAGTCAGATTCCGAGTCTTCAGTTGACTCACACTCCAGCCCGTTCGTCCTCCTCACCTGCACGGCATGAGAAGCAACATCCTCGACTGCAGCATGTGCGTGTTGGGTTGATATTGTCCGTAGTGTCCTGTAGCGTTGAGTTGAGTTTATTTCTGTTTGCCCAAGCTGAGCATTGCATGCTCCAGCTTGAGGGGGAGTGTTAGAGTATTTGGTAGTGCGCCATGTTGAGTTGTAGCAGGGTAAATGGATCTTGGAGAAGATCCATTTACCCCATCCCGTGTTTAGTCCCATACCGCCCAATGGTGGGACTTGGAGGCTCTGGGAAGGCGATATAAGGAGCCCCTGACCTCCTGTACTCATTGAGAAAGTCAATAGATAAACACGCCCCGTAGAGGGCTTCTCCCGTGGTTTCATCCCGCTCTCCATGGAGTAGGGTTCCACGTAAAATCCCGCTGTTCTATTCTCGTTATTTATCTTTTTCCATGTTACGCTTCCGCTTCCGTTTTTCTAACAGTACTCGGTCGGTTGGGTCACTGACTAAGGATTAATCGGCAGTCGGACGACTAATCGGATTTAGTCGGACTTTAATCGGCTTTGAATTTTATTATTATTTTAAATATGTAACTCATTTTTATACATATATTTACATAGATTTTCTACATTTATATACTATCATAATAAAATAAAAAAGTAATTGAATTTAAATAAAACACTAAGCATATCATAATAAGTCTGCTTATAAAAAAAGCAAAACATATAAGAATATGGTATCTAAAAAAAGTGCTAAGCCTTCTCCCACTATAAGTAGGGTCGGCTACATGGATTCTTGCTCAAATCCACTATAAGAATATGGTATCTCCAAGCAAAAAATTGATCGACTAGTGTACCCAGTCGGAATTAGTCGGTACTCGGTCGGCCACTCCACTGACTAGACTAGTCGGACCTACTAGTTGGGCCAGTCGGACGACTTTTACAACCATGGATATAGCAACGCTCTTCTTCATTCTCTTTTTAGGAAAACACTCTTCTTCATTCAAGTGATCCAGGAAGTCCCTTTTATGGAGGACCACAGAAATTTCTATACTATCATACGCTTTGGAGACATTCACTTTCTGAAGCACTCCCTCTCCATGTTGCCTCCTCCAATCAGCCAGGATATTAGTCGTCTTGACCACACTACCCATTATTAATCTGCCCAGTACAAAATCTGTATAGAAAGGGTTAGTGAGGTCATCTATCACACCCCATCTAGCATGCCATGCATTCTTTTCGCAAGCTACTTCCAACAATATGGTAAATTGCATCGGATGAAGAAGCGGACCTAAAATCCTCCATCCATTTCACCACCTTGCTCCCCTGCCTTGTCTGAGACTGCTGATAGTTTTTGTCTGAAACCGCTCATAGTTTGCATGTTGCTTGCTTGAATCCTCCAAAGGGATGAGTCTTACGTAAACCTTGATGCTTAGTCTTTTGATCTCCTATCATTTGAATCGACATTCTCACGTCTACATTCAGAAATAATATTATGAAAAGCAACATAGTATTATTGTAATCAATACAGTTAATAAATTACTAGATTAAAAGGGAAAGATGAAATCCTCGCAAGAAACTTATTTAATAAAGTTTTATATGCAAAAATAAATATAGTAACAGATAAATAGTTTTCGAGAGAAAGCTTGACTATGAGTTGAAGAGAGGTCTTGGTCGAAGCAGAAAAGAAGATTTGTAGAAAGCAAGAGATGATCCACATCGACGAAAGATAGCCTTAGATGGAACATTACAATCTTCAGTTGCAGCCTTGAACTATCAAATAACTTAGATACCGTACTCCTACACAACTTTCAAGAACTTCTTGGAAAATTATCTGGACACAGGAAGCCACCTATGTTTACCTAATCCATTGCATCACGAACCTCCTAAATCTCGAACTCCCAAATCAGCCATCCATATGTTCAGGTTGCAGTTTGTTGACCTCGCACCTCTTGCTCGACGATTGAAGGTTAAGATGGATGCCTTCTTTTCTGTCTGTTTTGATGTGTGTTTGATTTGGGCCAGCGCGGAACGCCTATTGATGATGTTTCTTAGATTAGGTGACCTGCATGATAGTTTCTTGATTAGATGGAGTCCTATTTCTTTTTTAAATTAACCTCCATCTGTCTGCTAGTTCAGCTTTCTGTATGTTCATTATCATCTTCTCCAGTGAAGAAGGGTTCAGCGTATCACTTTATGCATACAAACAGCGTCAAATCCAATCAGTAAATGATAATTCTCGGGAAAAGCGACCCTGAGGTTGGGTGACTCTGGCGAGTCGCAAATATCTCACAGCACTTCCAACATGTCATGTGGTCTGCAGCTCATATATGGTAGAGTTATATCCAGTCGGGTATTAGCTCTGTCCATGGTACGTGGGTGGTTATATGGTAGAGTAGTTTGTCAAGAGTAATAGTACATGGCTGTTATGTACACGGTGGACAATGGTGGCAACTTGTTTGTCATTATCCTCGATTATGATATTATATTTACCTGACCCTTCTTCTATTCTTGATCAGAAAGTATCGTCAATTTGGTTGTTCATTTTAGAAAGCATGATTTTAGTATAAAAACCATCTCTTCTTTGCAGGCTGCAGAATGATTGGTGAAACAGGTTGGCTATCTTTCATCCGCAAGTCATAGTTTGGTAAGGCTTAATTTATATCTTTCGTAGACTTCTTACCTGTTCTTCTATTGGCTTTGGACATGCTGCTGTTGAAATCTTCTCTGATACTAGCTCACGAATCTAGGTTGCCAAGAAACTTCGCACGGTTGCGTTCTCGGAGTGGAAAATAAGGACCAATTGCGAGGGTGGTTTTCTCATGCGCAAAGGAACACTCACTTGGAACTGCGTCCCAGAAACAGCCAGTTGCCTACTGTGTATACTAGTTTCAGATTTTAGTAAGCTTTTTATACACAACGATGGAAGGGTTCGAGGACATCACCCTGGACAATGGACATGGTGATGTCTGGAAATTCTGTTTCGGTTCTGTTCTTTTATGGAGATGTCGTTCTTCTCTTCCGCCATGGCTTTATGAAAATTTAGATTAGGTGTGTAGTGGCATTATTATGCACGCAGATTAGCTAGTAATGACTAACACAAGCATTTACAGTACCGGCCTCTTTTAGGGTTCGTTTGGTTGCAGGGTTGGGCAGGGTTGGGTTGGGTTCGGGTACCCCTGTGAATAGTAAACTGTGAGGAGAATTGGGAGGGTTGGAAGGAGGGGTACCTCGGGTTGGGCCAACCCAACCCTACTCAACCTTGCAACCAAGTGTTGCGAGTAAACGAATTAAGCCATTGATTTGGATGGAAGACTTGTGCAAGTAGCGAATGCAACAATTTTTCAAAATTTTCTCGTCTGCTTTTAACAGCAATGTGTACAAAACGTTAAGGGTAAAAGAAGCAATCAAGGTAAACAAACTTATTTTGCTTCTCTCCCTATGCATCTTCTGTCTTCAGAGGGCCTTGCAATGCCTTTTGGTTACACAGGATCCGCATCGAGGCCGAGTGTCTTTCGTTGAGAGCTAACGAGAACCCAGCATATGGTTTCCTAGGCATTCGGTTTTCCGCATACTTTGACAGGTAGTGATGAGTTTCGCAAAGATGTCTTCTGTGGAATATAGCCAACTTAACTGTGAAGGGTTCATGGCATCTTCATTTTGCGCTGCCCCTTGTGAGTGCCAGTCATAAGCTCGTGTGTGGCATAGGAGGCACGGTTATTGATTCCTAAGCACATGCTCAGCATCATACGTGCGATATATTACCAGTTTTAGACATTAACTTACTAATCAAGAAGTTGTCATCATCACCTATTAACTTACTAACCCTTATTATCAATTACTGTTATATTACCAGTTTTAGACATTATGTGCGTGCGTGTGTTAAATATATGATATGCATAATGCATTATAGCAGAATGCATATTGCCAGTTTTAGACATTATGTGTGTGCGTGGATGGCGTAAAATTTTACTGAATATCTCAATATTTGATGTACTATAATGCATATCTATTTGGATAAATTTTTCAAAATATTTAAATATATGATGTAATATAATGCATACCTATTTATATAAAGCATCCATCCGGGTTTGATTCGGTTGGATCATATGAATCGAACCAACAATTCAATGATTTTGTTTTTTTTTTCATTTTTTATAAACTGCTGATATCATCGGTTCGTCCGGCCAGTCCTGTTGGTCTGAACATGAAAATAAAAACTGATACCTGGATTGTATGATGTATGCTTCGGTTTTTACATGATAGTTGTTATAATCGTATCCCAGTCTCATGCAGATGATCTGTGGCAGCGTCTTCAAGACGATCAAGACTTGGTTGGGTCATGGTCTTGACCGCCTAATCTTGGCGCTTGGATTCAACACCTTTGGTTAGTACTGAAAATGCCAACTTACCTGTAAGTTGCATCAAATGGTTTTTACTTGGACATTGGCATGGCGGTTCCATCGACAGGGTGTTTAGATTCCCCCTCTTATACTTCTGGTATCCTCACTGTGAATGGGGAGGTTGTTCTTATAGCCCAAAACAACGCAGGCTAGATGGTGCGACCCTGTCGCAGTTAATGATTTTCTTTTCATACATGTTGGCGTGACAAGTAGCATTTGTCGATTTTCATGTGACAATTCACATCTTGAATAGGCTAACTTCGCTTCCTGGGAGCAGACTAAATAATCTATATCGAAAAATGGGAGCAGAATAACACCACTTATAGAACTTATGATCAATAAAAAAGCATCAATACTCTAATTATCCTAGATAATACAATAAAACAGCTGAACGAAGAATTGGTTGAGTTGTATTACATTTAAAGGAGACCATGAAGGATACAGAATGGTGGTTTCTAACATCCTGCTGATCAAGCTCGAAACATTTCACAAAACTCAGCCAAGGCCAGTAGTCGCTGCCTGTTCTTTACGCGGGGCATCTGCTTTGATGCGTGCCGGCCTCAGGACCCTGTCTATGAGGCCATACTCGAGAGCTTCCTGAGAAGTAAATCGCTTCAACCTGCTGAGGTCTTTATAAACCTGATAACCATGTGAGACACAGCAACAACATAAGCAGCAGAATCCTGTTTTAAGGTCAACATTACAAGTTTTGCGGTGTTGGACCATGAAACTCAGTGAGCTGTCCTAACTCCATATCAACAAACCAAAACGTTAAAATGTGCAGAGCAAATAACTAGTTTCAAAGCATGGCCAAGAGCATAAGTGCAAGAAATAAACAAAAGATCCTTTATGCATCTATCCGAAATGCTTTTCCTCCCTAACCCGAAAAAAGAAACTTCACCATCTGCTTTGCCAAGACCAGTCCATTCACCATTTTAACCTAGCTCCTGAAAGATTTCGGGAACGCTCTTACAAGTCTCAAACAAAATCTCCTTGTTCACGCAAACTACTAACTTTTAAGCATGGCAAAGAATCTCGAGCCAAACCCCCGTGTCCGCACAAATTACTAAGCATGGTGAAGAGCAGGAGTCACAAAAGCACCAAAAGACCCTTTGAACATATTTTTTTAGAAATGCTGAGCCATTTTAACTTGAAAAGTATCTGGAATGGCAAGATTAATCCACTTATTTCACTCCAGAAAAATATCTGGAATGCATGTACAGCCTCAATGAATAACCATAATCACTTGAAGAAAAAAGAAATGGTTGAAGCCCTAAAATGGACATTTTGGGGGGAATAATTCAACTGAACTTATAAACTTTAAGTCATATTTAAGCCTCGATTGATTCCAGAAAAGAAATCTCGTCAACAATCAGATGATTATTGTGAAGTAGATGTCGGCTGAGGAGGCTGCGATTTGTGAGGGATGGTTACGGTCGCCTCAAGGTCACCTTCCCATTAGGTACCTTGGTGTCCCCTTGGTGGCTGGTAAGAAGAGGACGGCAGAATTAGGTACCTTGGTGTCCCCTTGGTGGCTGGTAAGAAGAGGACGGCAGATTGGGGCCATGTTGTGGAAAAGATGGAGCAGAGGCTTAGCGGGCTGGAAGGCCTTGTGCCTCTCTAGGGGTGGAAGGTTGGTTCTGCTGAAGTCGGTCTTTTTAGCGATCCCCATCTTTTCTCTCTCCTCGAAGCTGCTGCTGATCGGGGTAAGAAAGAGGCTTGAGGTTATTATGCAGAGGTTCTTCTGGGGAAGTTATGGGAAGGCGGGTGGGCTGCCACTGGTAGAGTGCAAGACGGTAACATGCGCTAAAGAAGATGGAGATCTCGGTGTCCGTAGCCTTGAGGAGATGAATAAACGCTTCTATGCAAGTGGATTGTGCCTATTTGGGGTGATTGTGATAGCATGGTTTGCTCCCTTCTTCGACGGATTTATAGGGTGGGACCTAAATTCCCCATGTTGATGGATCTAGGTTCATCGCCCTCTTTCTTTTGGAGGGCCATCACTGGTCTTGTGCAGGAGATCCGACCTTACCTGAGGCCGATTGTGGGGGATGGGACATGCTTCAGGTTCTGGTTGGACGATTGGTTCGAAGGGATTACGTTGGGGGAGCTTTTCCCACGTCTGAAGGCTCTTGCCTCTGCTCCTGGCGCTTCTATCGCTGAGGTTTGGGATGGTCAGAATTTTGTCCCTATTTTCTGTGCTCGTCTCTCGAATCGTAGGAAGGAAGAGTTGGAGCTGATGATTGAGATGCTGGATGGTGTAGCTGGGGCGCACGGTGGGCAGGGTTTACTGGTGCTGGCAGGATGGGTCCTTCTTGGTTGAGAAAACTTACAAAGTTTTGAAAGGGTCGCCGGCAACGGATCTGACAGGAACTGTGGTTGATTGTAAAAGAATCTGGAGCTGGAGAGTACCGATGCGGGTGAAGGTTTTTTTATGGTTGAGCAGAAGAGGCAAACTTCTGACAGGGGACATGGTAGCGCGATTCATTGCTAACATTGGGTCTTCGTGCTCTCGATGTCAAATGAGGGTGGAAGATGCCGATCATCTCTTCTTCAAATGTTGGTCCTCAACGGACTCTTGGTCGAGCTTTGAGGGAAGCGCGGTTACATGGGATACGATGGAGGGCTTCTGGAAATCCATTGGGGAGGATTGGAGGGGATCAGAAAGGGGCCGGTCCGGTTACTTGGCTCTACTATGGGCGATTTAGAATGCCAAGAATGGTGTTTTTTCAGAGGGGTCAGAATGTATAGTGAGAATGTTGTGGCGCACGCTAAAGCGCTTGTTAATAGCTGGGTGATGTAAGTTGGCAGCGTTGAACTGGTGTGGTGTGCAGCCTGGTACATGCTTGTAATCAGGTGACTGAACTAATTAATGGTGAAGTTTTTGGGTTCACACTTATAATGTGGAAGCCCTTTTTTCTTTCAAAAAAAACATTGTATAGGTTTACTGGCAATACACAAAGGATGCGTTGTAAAACATGAACTTCCAGGAAAACTTATCTCATTTATTGGAATCCTGACTATTTACACGACTTGCCCAACTAAATGAAAAGTATCATTTTCCTAAAAAAACGAAAAGTATCATCTTCAACATAAAAACCCCATAAATGATTTAACCAAGATGTTATACAAGAGGAGTTGCACAATGGTAACACGCTTTTGTTGAATCCCATCATAGCAAGATCTTGAAAATATGCAGACGCAATAGGTAAGAGCAAATAATATGCAAATTTGCTTGAAGGTTATAGAGCCTTTCACAGGTAAAGTGGAAACTAACGTAACGCAAGACTGATCTCAAAGGTAAAGTGGAAACTAACGTAACGAAAGACTGATCTCGCATGTATTACCAAATATCATGTGTCCTCTCAAGAATCTCCAAAACCTCCATTCATTTCCATTGGCTTACTGATATCTACCAGTTACATAACTCAGGGATTCGTGGAAGGGTCTCCTAAAAGTTAAAGCTGGACCGAGTTTGTCTTTTCCTAACATAAAAGGTTTGCCAGTAAAAACACCTAGACAAATAACCTAGGCTTCAACCTTAAGAACTCGTGGCTATGACTAACGAAAGCAATAGGCAAGGAAAATGAAAAGGAACGCTTTTTGGTTCATTCCCATATTTTGGAGGATTTCCAATAACGTTGAACGTTCTTTTACAAAACTCCACGTAGGTAATGATTCTCATGTGTACCTTGCAGGAAGTTTGGTTACTTGAAGGAGCATGAAAGGGCAATCGTTTCCTGCTCAAGTGTTGATAGTGAATACAAAGTTATCGCCCATGCAGCAATAAACTAGCATGGATTTGATATGTACCTGCAGATCTTCATGTCAATCCCACCAACATCATGGAGCTCAGTTGATCAGCAATGCATACAACCAACAAACAATCCCATGTTTCACGAGCATACTAAACATGTGGAAGTTGACTATCATTACACCAAAGACTTGATATATGGAGGGTTTCTTCGTACTCTTAGCGTACCTCTACATATCGGACTGCTGACATATTCATCGCGCCCCTCGCTCGCACACAGTTTAGAAAATGTTGTAACAAGTTCAACATGATTGACATATATACTCCAGCTTGAAGGGGAGTTTTGAGTGTTATTATATAACTTAATCCTGAGAGCACTCTGGTCCTCTTAGTAGAGAGGTACCTCTTATTATAATCTTAGCCCCACCTATATAAGTATGAATCAAGTAAATCATCATTCTATTCTCGACTAACTCAAATTGGATGCAAATGAATGCTGACAAATCCAAATTTAGCCTTGCATTCTTTATGTCCAATTGATCTAGCGACCGGTCTTTGTTACTTGTCACAGAAAAATGGCACGAACTGAATTTAGACATGTTACGGAAGTGTCTCAAAGTATTCCACCTCATCTGTTTGTGTAAAGCTTTTAACAATGAAAAGAGCATAGAGATTCAATAGTGTCATTTGGATGATATTTGACAGTAAGCATGTTGAGATATTAGTTATCTTTCTTATGTTTTCATACCATCTATTTTTTTTATTCAACTTGTAATTTTTCCAACAGGTTTCTCTCCTATATAAGAGAACCCTAGGGCCTCTCAATAATGCAATTCATTCTTCTGTTTCTACATGGTATCGGAGCGAAGGTCCTAGTTCGGAGCTCCCGTATCCCACCCAAGCCCTAAGCCTACATGCCCCCCCCCCGCGCCGCCCTGCTGGGTCCAGAAACCCCCGCATGCGGGTCACAGGCTGCCACTGGCGCCTTCGAGTACCTCTGCAGTTCGAACTGCAGTCTGAAGCGGTCTGATTTCGATCGAAAAATGTGATTTCAGACCTATAAATCATGTTTTCCGACCCTAGCGTGCAACGAAGTTTAACGAGGATGGTTGTATGAGTCCAGACGTATAACCAATCCTCCATATGTTCGTGTAGACTCGTTCATAACGGTCTACTCCCCCAGTCGAATTCCGTTATTCGACTGTTTATCATCATGTCAGAGAACAATAGTGATATATTTTCTTCGTCAGGTACCTTCAAGGGCACATCTCCCATCGCAAAGACGGATGGGACCAACTATGAGTTGTGGTCCATGCAGTTTCTCACCCTCATGCAGTGCAACAACAAGAAGCACATCCTGACAGATCCAGAGCCAACGGATAAGACTGGGACAATGCTTCTTGGAAGCAATATGATACATATGCGTGTGGTTGGCTGTGTGGAACCTTCACCACGGAGATAGCTAATGATATTCGGAATCAGCCCACCGCTAAGGCGATGTGGGACACTTTGGCATCCACATATGCTCAAGCAAAGAATGAGGTTGAGATTCTTCCGCTACAGTTCGATATCTACAAGGCCAAGCAAAATGGTTGTCCTCTGCACGTGTACTACTCTTCACTCTGTGGCATGTTCTAGAAGCTTCATAGCTATATGCCTATTACGACATCTATAGAGCAGCAGAAGGCATATAGGAACTCCACGATGGTTGGAGTTTTCATGGCTGGCTTTGATATTGAGTATTATGCAGCGTGTACACAGTAACACATCTTCTCACCGAAGCTACCATACCTCCCATGGAGGAGGCTTATAGTCGTCTCAGCCGGATTATCATGCCTTCTACGATCACTCCTCCGCCCTCTTCAGCGATGGCCGCTTCTCGTGGTCGAGGAGGGACGACCCACTTTAGAGGATGTACCGCTCGTGGCAGAGGCGATGGTCATCAGCGTGGCACCTTGCACCTACTATCGATGGACAGGACATGCAGAGGATACATATTTCTAGAAGCATGGATATCCTACTTCTGATTGTGTGGCAGAACAGATTGAGTCCATAGACTCTAGCTTCCTAGGTCGATCCTCACATGGATGATATTGTCTCTCATATTCGAGAGATCATGACTCATGTTGCAGGCACCACCACAGATACCGCAGCCAGAGCCTCTTCGAGCTCCTTAGGTATCGCTTACGCTTGTACTGGTGGTAGTGGTGCAGATATGGACTATGTGCAACCCACCATCTGTGAGGAAACAGAGCGCAGCTAAGATCCTACAGGATCATATCTCATGGTAGATGGGTTGTCAATTCTAACGGAGACCACTTATCCATTACGGGATAGGGGGAGGTGTATTTGACGTTGTCCACGAGCCTTCAAAATATATTATATGCTCCTGACTTTTAGATGAATTTACTTTCCATCAGTGAGATTACTAAGGATATGTGTTGTCGTGCTATTTTTGACCCTTCGTCTCTTGTGTTTCAGGACATACTCATGGGCAGGGTCATTGGATGTGGTCGTAAGCAGCAGGGGCTCTACATACTGGTCCAACCTTCACATATTGGTGTTTCTACTACACATACTGGACTAGTCTCACCATATCTATGGTACCTTCGTTTTGGCCGCCTTAATCTGCAGAAGCTATGTCATGTTCTCCCTCAGATTTCCACGAGATTCTCCTTCCAATGTGAGGCATGCCAGCTTGGGAAGCATCACTGTTCCTCCTTTCCATCCCATCAGAGTCGGAGCAGTTCTCAGTTAATTAAGCTCCTTCATTTAGATATTTAGGGTCCGAGTCGTGTCCTGATCACCAGGAACACCATTTTTATCTGGTCATTGTTGATTTTTCTAGACTTTCTGGGTCTTTTAATTGAAGAATAAGTTTGAGGTTCGATCTGTTATGATGTTATCGAATCTTTTATTAATGAGATAAAGAATATGTTTATGCCAATATGAAATATCTTCGTTTTGATAATGTCTTAGAGTTCTGCACCTTACAACTTTCTGACTTTCTTAGATCTCTTGGCATTGTTCATCAAACCTCATGTGCTCATACATCCCAGCAGAATGGTATTGCCGAGCGCAAACAATGTCACTTACTTGATGTGACCAGAACCATGTTGGTACAGTGTCGTTGGGGTGATGCAGTCCTCATTGCATGCTATCTTGTGAACTGCATGCCATTGTCTGTGTTGGGAGAGAAGATTCCTTTCTCGATTGCATTTCCTGAGAAGGATCTTTTCTCCCTTACATCTTGTGTGTTTGATTTTGTTGCATTTGTTCATGATTTCTCTCCAGGTCGTGAAAAGCTCTCTCCCAGAGCTGTCAAGTGTGTTCTTGTTGGCTACACTCATACCCAAAATGGATACCGTTGCTTTGATCTGCTCAAGCGGAAATACTTTACCAGTGCTGACGTTATTTTCTTTGAGTTTGTCATGTGTTTTTCTCCAACATGTGATAGATTAGTCCCATCAGAATCTGATGCTGAGATCTACATGCCTCCACCTTCTACTATCATACCACCACCTCCCTCTACTCCTGCTCTACCACCACCACCTACACCTATTCCTGCTTCTACACCTGCTCCTATGGCTCCACCTCCTACCGTGACTCAATTTTCGCCATGTGTGTTTACTCACAGGTCTCGCTCTGTTCCCCCTGCTCACAGGTCTTGCCCATCATCTAGCACGCCTCAGGTATGTAATGAGCACATTGTTTCTACTGATGGCACTATTGAGTTGTCTGTACAGCAGGATTACATACAAGATGAGAAGGTGCCTACTCAAGAGGGGAACTTACATGTTCGAGACTTGGCAGATGATCTTGATGTGTCGATTGCCCTGCAAAAGTAGAGACGTGTGGGTGCTACTTATCCTCTTGCAGCTCAAGTTTCCTTGAGAAGACTATCATAGGATTTCATGAGGTTTACCTTAACACTATCAGCCGTGGAGATACCACGAGCATATCAGGAGGCTCTTCAAGACAGTGAGTAGCTATTAGCCATGGAGGAAGAGATGGTTGTGCTACAGTCACGTGCAAGGATGCAAAAGGCGATATGCGGCATTCAATCGATAGGGTCACTGATTACTAATTAAACAGTATGCATGAGTTTGAACGAAAATTAAACAGATTATGCAGTTTTGCATTTTTAATTAATAAAAATTATTACATATATAATTAATATAAAATATAAATAAAAAAGAAAAATATAATCACATATTCACAATATATATCAAATATTGTCAAATTTAAGGAATGTTTCATCCAAATGTCAAAATAGATAACATAAACAACTCAAATTCATAGCCAAATGTCAAAATAGACAATATAAACAATTACAATTTGTTGAGATATTTCTACATTCCATGTATCTTTTCAGTTATTTTATTTATTTATGTCTATCTTATGTAATTTACCCATAGGCCTCTCCCTATATAAGAGAGCATAAGGTTACAAGAATAAACAACTCTTCTTTTCTCCCAACATGGTATCAGAGCGGCGGTCCTAGACCAGAGCTCTCGTATCCAAAACCCTAACCCCACCTCGTGCCCCCACCCACGCACCGCCAGCCCTATCTCCACGCGAGCCGCCGCCCCACGTGCGTCGCCGTCCCACTGTGCCTCCATGCGCATTGTCTTGTACGCCTCCACGCGCGCAGTCTAGCGTGTTGCCACACCGCTTTGCACATTCTCGCGCCTCCACCTTTGGGCGTCGTCCTTCGCGAGTGGCTCCTCCGCGTGCTACTCCTCCAAGCACTGGCGTCGTTCGCTTCTTCTCATTAATGGATTTAGGGGCATACGTCTACATATGCATCCAAATCCACGTATGTTTGTGTAGACATTCACCTTTGGTCTACAAACCCTAGTCTTATACATCCGACAAGATGTTTGAGAACAAAGTTGATGCACCCGCCAAAGGCGCTTTCAGAGGTCCAATGCCTATTGTTAGAATGGACAGGACAAATTATGAGCTATGGGTTATGCAATTCATGAGCCTTATGAAATCGAATGGTAAGAAACACGTTCTTACCGAGGAGGAACCGGTAGAGAAGACTGAGGTAAACGCCTCATGGGAGGCGGACGATGTATATGCCAAAGTTTGGCTTTCCGGAACATTGACGATTGAGATCGCCAATGATGTGTTGCATCAGCCCACTGCTAAGGCAATGTGGGATATCCCCGAAGCAATATATTCTCAAGCGAGGAACGAGACAAAGATCCTCCAACTCCAGCTTGACATATTCACTATCAAGCAGAACTGACGTCCTCTGCATTCGTTGTATACATCCTTGCATGGGATGTTTGAGAAGCTTCATAGTTTCATGCCTCTGACGACAACTCCAGAGCAGCAGAAGACATACAGGAATGCTACCATGGTAGGGGTATTTCTAGTAGCTCTTGACCCTGAATATGATGATTCTCGCAGATGCCAATATTCCCCCAATAGAGGAAGCGTTCCGCAGGCTTAACAGGATTACTATCCCTTCCAGACTTCCAGTGTTTCTAGTCAGACTTCCTCGACCATGGCAGTCTCCCAAGGAAGAGGAGGTCATTCTACCCTTCATGGGCGCGGACCTCGTAGTAGAGGAGGTCGCACTCGTCAGCCCTGCACTTTCTGTCACCGCCCAGGCCATACCGAGGAGACATGTTATTCCAAGCATGGGTTCCCAGCATCAGCCCGCGTTGCAGAACATATTGAGTGTCATGTTGCTTCTACTCTAGATCAGAGGTTTGATCGCCTTGTAGCCAGACTGAGGAATATTATACCTCCTTCCGCATCACCATCCTCAGGGGATCATTCAGATGTGGCAGCCTCAGCTTATGCCAGTACCTCTGCTACTGCCAGCACCTCAGGTACTTATGCTTTTACATCATGTCATAGCTCTGACATTTTCAGAGTGGATTATGGACTCCGGTGCAACACATCATCTACGTGGAAACAGACATCAGCTTACGTCATATAGACAGGTTACGTCAGGGCGAACAGTTATGATAGCTAATGAGACTCATTTCCCGATCACAGGACAGGAGAGATCACCTTGACACCTTCGATGTGTCTGCAGAACGTGCTACATGCTCCAGTTTTCTCTATGAATTTGCTTTCTATTAGTCAGATTACCAAGGATTTGCATTGTCAAGTTATTTTTGACCCATCATCTCTTGTTTATTAGGACATTCTTACGGGCAATGTGATTGGATGTGGCTGTGAGCAAGGTGGTCTCTATCATCTCGTTCGGACTCCATATGCTAGCATATCTTCTCTTTCGCCTGACTCTGCCTCTCCATTAACTTGGCACCTCTGGTTGGGTCATCTCGCTATTCAGAAGATGTGTCACATGTTGCCGCATATTTCACCTAATTCTTCCTTTCAGTGCAAAGCTTGTCAGTTGGGAAAGCATCATCGGTCTGCCTTTCACATTCGTTAGAGTCGGAACAGTAGCTCCCTTTTTGAGTTATTTCATGTTGACATCTGAGGTCCAAGTTGTGTACCTGATCACCAGGGACATAGATTCCATCTTGTAGCTGTGGACGATTTTTCACGTTTGTCATGGGTATTTCTTTTGAAAAATAAATCTAAAGCAGGGGATGTGATCAAAACCTTTATTACTGAAGTGAAAAATATTTTCTCTACCTTTGTGAAGTTTGTACGAATTGATAATGTGTTGGAATTTTGTACTCGTGATATATCCCATTTCCTTTCATCTAGAGGGATTATTCATCAAACATCTTGTCCTTACACCTCTCAGCAAAATGGTGTTGCTGAGAGAAAGCATTGTCATCTTCTTGATGTCGCTCGGACTCTTCTCATTTAAAGTCGTGCACCACACTCGTTTTAGGGTGATATCGTTCTCATAGCAAGCTATTTGGTGAACTGTATGCCGTCATCTGTCTTGGGTGAGAAAATTCCTTTCTCCATAGCTTTTCCTGAGAAGGAGTTATTCTCACTCACCCCTCATGTGTTCGGATCTGTCGCTTTTGTTCACCAGTTGACTCCTGGTCTTGACAAGCTCGCTCCTGGAGCTGTCAAATGTGTGTTTGTTGGATACTCCAGGACTCAGAAGGGATATCGGTATTATGACCCTCTGCGCAGAAAATATTATATCAGTGCTGATGTCACATTTTTTGAGTCTGTGATGTACTTCTCTCCTACAGGTAATAGGTTGGTTTCATCGAACACAGAGGACGTCGTCTATATGCTACCTCCTCCCATGCATGTTGTCCCACCTCTACTAACTACACCTCCACCACCACCACCACCACCATCTCCATCTCCTCCTACTACCCAGCGACATGCACCACCTGTTCCATCCCTATGCAAGTTCTACACTCTTAGGTCTACTTCTGCTCATGGTCATCGCCCATCTTCCACGGAGCCCCATGTTTGCTTTGATAACATAGCGTCTAATGATGGGTTTGGAGATATATCTGTGCAGGAATCATTGCAGGAAATTACCACACAGATGGAGGACGTTCCCTCTGATCTGGATATTCCTATTGCAGTTCGAAAGCAGAAGAGATCTTGTGCTTTCCTATCCCCTAGCTTCTCAAGTCTCCTTTCATCGTCTAACAGGGGATTTTCAGATATTTGCAGTGGCTCTATCTGCCGTGGAAATTCCACGAAATTACGAGGCATTGAAGGATAGTCGATGTCGCTTGGCTATATAAGAGGAGGTAGTTGCTCTACAGTCACATGGTACGTGGAGTCTGGTGACTGCTCCAGTTGATGTGTCAGTTGTGGGATGCAAATGGGTGTTCACTGTGAAACATTGTACGGATGGCAGTGTAGATCGTTATAAGGCGAGACTTATGGCACGTGGGTTCACCCAGACAAATAGGGTGGACTATCAGGATACTTTCTCTCCAGTGGCTAAGCATTCTACTCTGCGTGTTCTTCTGTTAGTTGTTGTGACAAGAGATTGGCCCATATAACAGCTTGACGTGAAGAATGCCTTCCTCTATAGTGATCTACAGGAGGATGTCTACATGCAGCAGCCACCGGGGTTTTCTGCAGAGGTGGATCTCAGAAGGTATGCAGGCTTCACAAGGCTATTTATGGCCTTAAGCAGAGTCCAAGAGCATGGTTCCAGAAGCTCTCGGACTTGATAGAGCAGCAGGGGTTTGTGTGATCGATTGTTGATCACTCCTTGTTTGTACAGAAGACCCATAGAGGTAATATTGTCATTCTTATGTATGTTGATGATATTATTGTTACAGGAGATGACAAGCAGGGCATTCAGGGTGCCAAGGACTTCCTAAGTCAGTAGTTTGTGACCAAGGATCTTGGACATCTACGTTACTTCCTTAGGTTGGAGTTTGCACAGAACCAGAGAGGTCTTGTGATAACCCAGAGGAAGTATGTTGCAGATCTTCTTTCAAAGACAGGCATGGCAGATTGCAGACCTGCCACTACTCCTATTGACCCGAGCATGAAACTATATGATGACGACACTCAGGAGGTCGACAAGAGGAGGTACTGGGAGCTTGTTGGCAAGCTACTATATGTGACCATAACCAGGTCCGACATATCCTTTGTTGTGAGCAAAGAAAGCCAGTTTATGGAGCAGCCCAGACAGGCACATATGGATGCAGTCCATATGATTCTGAGATACCTGAAGACTTCACCTAGTACAGGACTTCTTTTCAGAAGTGGTACATCTCTATCAGTTACAGCATGTGCAGATGCAGATTATGATGGATGTCCAAAGGATAGAAAGTCTACCTCGGGCTTTGTTGTGTTTATAGGGAATTCCCTGATTCCATGGAAGAGCAAAAAACAGACTGTGGTTGCCAGATCTAGTGTTGAATCAAAGTACATGGCTATGGCACAAGCTACCACGGAGATGATGTGGGTCAGATCTGTTCTTACTGACCTAGCTATAGAGGTGTCACTTCCTATGCACCTCCAATGTGACAATCAAGCTGCTCTTTTTATTGCCAACAACCCCGTGTTTCATGAGAGAACGAAATATATTGAGGTAGACTGCCATTATACGAGAGATATGATTCAGAAGGGTATGATTTCTACTTCTCATGTTAGTTCAGGAGAGTAGACAACAGACATCTTCACCAAGACATTACTCAGGGGCCATTTCAGAAGTGTTCGTCCAAGCTGAGCATGATTGATATCTATGCTCCATCTTGAAGGGGAGTGTTGAGATATTTCTACATTCCATGTATCTTTTCAGTTATTTTATTTCTTTATATCTATCTTATGTAATTTACCCATAGGCCTCTCCCCTATATAAGAGAGCCTAGGGTTACAAGAATAAACAACTCTTCTTTTTCTCCTAACACAATTCATAGCATGAATCCAAAAAGTTGTGGATATGGTCATCCTTTGAAGAAAGTAGATCCATGTTCTTAAAAGGTCATTTAAGTTTGTTTAAAAGATCGCTTAAGGCTGTTTAAGGTTGTTTAAACGGTCATTTATGCGGCCCACCAGTTTATGGATCCGCTTTTGATTAAACAATGCGTTCGAGCACCTCATACGTTTAAACGATCGTTTAGACCATTTTTTGCATCATTGGTCGCGTGGTACTTGGAGTCTTGTTTCAGCTCCAGTTGGTGCATCCATTGTAGGGCACGAGTGGGTGTTCGTGGTGAACACCGTGCATATGGCAGTGTGAATCACTATAAGGCGAGACTTGTGGAACGTGGGTTTACCCAGATATATGGGGTGAACTATCAGTATACTTTCTCTCCAGTTGCCAGACATTCTACTCTGTGTATTCTTCTTTCTGTTGTTGTGACAAGAGATTGGCCCCTTTACCAGCTTGATGTGAAGAATGCTTTCCTCTATGGTGATCTACATGAGGAGGTCAACATGCAGCAGTAACCTGAGTTTATTGTTGAGGGGGAGTGTCAAAAGGTTTGCAGGCTACACAATGCTATCTATAACCTTAAGTAGACTCCAAGAGCATGGTTCCAAAAGCTCTCAGACTTGATAGAGCAACAGAGGTTTGTGTGATTAATTGTCGATCATGCTTTGCTTGTGCATAGGACCCAGAGAGGTATTGTTGTCATTCTTGTTTACATAGATGACATTATTGTTACAGGGGAAGACGAGCAAGGCATTCATGTTGTCAAAGACTTCCTAAGTCAGCAGTTTGTGACCAAGGATCTTGGTAATTTACGTTACTTTCTTGGACTGGAGTTATACTAGGAACCAACGATGTCTTGTGATGCCTCATAGGAAGTACGTCACAGATCTTCTTTCAGAGACGGGTATGGCAGATTGCAGACCTGCCACTACTCTTATGGATCCGAGCATGAAGCTCTATGATGATGACACTGAGGAGATCGACAAAAGGAGGTACAAAGAGTTTGTTGGCAAGCTGCTATATGTGACTATTATCAGGCTCGACATATCCTTTGCCGTGAGCAAACTGAGTCAGTTTATGGAGCAATCCAGACAGGCACATATGGATGCAGTCTATATGAGTCCTATGTATCCGAAGACATCACCAAGTATGGGACTTCTTTTCAGCAAGATGTACATCTCTTTCAATTACAGCATGTACATATGCATATTATGCCGGGTGTCCAAAGGATAGGAAGGCTTCGTTGTGTTCATAGGGTGCTTTTGGTTGCTGGGTTAGCCCGGGTTAAACTGGGGGAGGGTAAACCGTTTTTGTGTTTTGGTGTTTGGATAGAGGGTTAGGGGTTGAGTGGGTTTGTTGTGATGTGATTGTATTGAAGTTTAGAAAAGTGAGTAGTTATTGTGATGTGATTGTATAGAAGTTCGGAAAAGTGAGTAGAAGTTGAGTAGTTTATAATTTTTAGATGATATGATGGTATAATACATTATTTTTGATGGAATAGATGAAGAGAAATGATTTATTTAATGTATAAAAGAGAGAGGGAGTGGGCCCCACAAGTGCGAGAAATAGTGGGTTTTGGGGGGTAAACTCCCCCAAGGGGGGTTAAACCTCCAACCGAACATGGTTATAGAGAATTCACTTGTTTCATGAATAACAAGAAGCAGACAGGGGTTGTTAGATCAAGTGCTGAGTCAGAATATAAGGCCATGGTCAAGGTTGCAAAAGTCGGTAGTCGGTACTCGGTCGGCTGGGTCACTGACTAAGGATTAATCGGCAGTCGAGCGACTAATCGGATTTAGTCGGACTTTAATCGGCTTTGAATTTTATGGTTATTTTAAATATATAACTCATTTTTATACATATATTTACATAGATTTTGTACATTTTGTACTATCATAATAAAATAAAAGAAGTAATTTAATTTAAATAAAACATTAAGCGTATTATAATAAGTTTACTTATAAAAAAAGCAAAACATAAAAAATATGGTATCTCCAAGCAAAAATTGGTCAACTAGTGACCATAGTCGGAATTAGTCGGTACTCGGTCGGCCACTCCACTGACTAGACTAGTCGGACCTACTAGTCAGGCCAGTCGGGCGACTTTTACAACACTGGCCATGGTGCAGGTTAGCACATAGATGATGCGGGTCAGATCTGTTCTTACTGACTGACCTGACTATAGAGGTGTCTCTTCCCATGCACCTCCAATGTGACAACCATGCTGCTTTTTTCATTGCAAACAACCAAACCTTCCATGAGAAGACCAAGCGCATAGAGGTGGACTGTCACTATACTCGTGACATGATACAGAAGGGTCTTATCGCCACTACGCATGTCAATTATGGAGACTAGACAACAGATGTTCTTACTAAGGCCCTAGCCAGAGGGCCTTATCAGAGATATTGTTCCAAGCTGAGAAGATGTTCTCATGTCGTGCAGTTGAGGAGGACAAACAGGCTGGAGTGTGAGTTGAACTGAATCCCCTCGTCGAAGAGCATGTGCCCTGTACTACGCCTGTCAGAGTCACTGCAACTAAAAATGAGTCTCCATCTGGAGAACTCTGGACCGCCACACCATGTGGACAACTGCTCCATCTCTGAAAGGGCCGAACTGAAAAGCTGTGAAGAACATCCTCATCGGAGTCCACGTTCACTGGAGAATGGAGTATGAAAAAGTCTCATCATTGGAGAACTGGATCTCTCCCATACTGGCTCAGAGAATGGGATCTCTACTCTGGATTCCCTATGAAACCACATGAAAACCCTACCCCACATGGCATAGGGAATGGAATCTCTACTCTGGAGTCCCTATGGAACACATGAAAACTCTGACCAAAACAATGATGGGGACCACATAAAAAAGATGGCAAACATGTGCACATCTGAAAAGGAGTCTCTCTTTGGAGAACTCGAAGAAAATGGGTCACTCAACTATGGAGTGCCTCGATCTTAGACTCTGAGCCAATCTTCAGAGTATGAAACTGAACTGTAGAGTCTGAACAATCTGGTTGGTCTGGAATCAGACATTTGAATCTGAAAAAACTGACAATCTGGAATCCGATATGTGACTCTACACAATACTCAATACTCCCCATTTCTCTCATACTTATCGAAAAACAATGACAACGACAAAGCTAGGAGAAGATAATAAAATAGGAGAAAACATCACATCAATGAATTACTTAGCCGATCTCAATTTTTTTAGCTTCTCCTTTTTTAATCATTTTTTTCAATAAGCCGTCCTTTTTTAGCGACTTTTCTCTCTTTTTGCAAATTGTTTTCTTGTGTGCGGCTTTTCTTTTGTACACTCCTTTTTCAAAACATTTTTTTGAAATTTGACCCAAATAAGGCCCAAACAAATGCATGCCTCTTTTTTCAACTCATGACCCATCAAATCATGGCCCTCTGCTCTCTTTTTTTCACATTTTTTATAAACAGAACACGAACCACTTGGATCTCTCTCTCTCTTCCCTTTGTTTCTCTTGGGTCGAACTGCAGCATGGCTTTTTTTGACATATTGCGGCCCAAGTGGGCCTGTAAATTTTTTTATAACCCATGTAACCGGCATCGGGCTTCTTCCTCTCCCACAAACGAAATTAGGGTTCCCTCGTGGGAACCCTCTCTGTCATCGCCGCCATGGGTCTGTGGGACCCAAACAAGCATCAACTCCAAGTCCCACCGCCGTCTGAGAGATGAGCTCTACTGCTATTGTCGGGCGATGAAGAGGGTTGGTGGCGCTGCTGCGCGCATTGGCGACGCTGGAGATCGTCCGGGAGGTGCTGCCTCTAAGGCTTCTTTGTGCATACGTGCGCTGGAGATGAAGCACCACCTGGATCTTGGAGGATCTGAATCGGTATGTCCCCGAGCAAAAGAAGAGGCTACCACATATTCTTTTCGATGTTGGCAACGCTCTGAGCACTCCTGTTGGATTTCGCTTCTATTGTTGCCTTCATATAAATATGCTCCGCCATGGCATCGATGGTCTAGTTGAGGGTTGACACGAGGGTGATAGTCATGGCGGTCTTTGGCATCAGGACAGACTTCCGGAGCATGGCGATGAAGGGGACCGCGACGTGAATCGCGGCGAACCATTGGGTGGAGAACTTGAAAGATGGTCATCTCTTTGTGCGCTTCTTTGGAATAAAATCTAGGGTTTTGTGATCATCCCCGGATTCTTTACAGCTTTACGTGAGACAAAAAACCCTCGAAATATTCTTTGAACCAGAACATATACAGATCTTGGAACAGAATATGAATAATCTTCAATAACAAACATGAATCAAATCAATCGGATCTCGAATAGATCAAGAACATAAAATCTATCTTCGAGAATCGAAACCGATACCATGTTAGAAAATATAATGCAAAAGCATGATCAGAGAAAATGAATAAACAAGAAGGAACACGGGATTTTAACGTGGAACCCTACTCCCTAAGGAGCGGGATGAAATCACGGGAGAACGCCTCAACGGGATGATGTATGCATTGCACTTTCTCACTGGATACGGAGGGTGAGGTGCTTCTTATATAACCCTCACTGAGTTTCCACATCTCACAACCAATCGATGTGGGACTAAACAACTGGATGTGATAAATGGATCCTGGAGTGATCCATTTATCCATCTACAACATAAGTAACGCATACCAACATACTCCAACAAGAACCAATCATGCATTATATCCAAAGATGCACTGAATCAACCATACATAACTATATGCTTGATGTCAAGGCAAGGAAATCCAAAAAGCATGCGTCACTAATAACCATAACTGTTATCTTACGATTAGATAGATTACCTTCTCGATAGGTTGCCCTGTCTTCTTGGATAGTTCATGGAACAAGTAATCTCTGATTCGAAGAAGTTCATTTGCTTCATTCCGAATATCATCAGCCTAAACAAGAAACAGTATATATCATTGACAAAAACGTTTGCAGCAAAACAAGTTCAATATGGCCCGAGCGGAAGAAAGAAAAACCCAAACCTGGCCACGAGCAGCTCCAGCAGGTGATTGCAGAGCAACTCTACACAGAGGCATTCCAACACGACTACCCTTACAGTAAGGAAGAAACGAAGTAAAAATAGTGAAATGATCAAATTCATGGGCGAAAAGAAAATTGAACTAAATAGTATAAGTACTGCCAGTTTTAAACATGAACTACAGTCAGATGCAGAGGTATTAAAGATCATCGCAATGCCAATTTTTACAATGATATACCTTCTCTCCTGCTGCAAGAAGAAACCCAGCTAAATTATAGGCAAAGCCTAGACATTGGGTTGCAACAGGACTTTTCAGGCTTTGCATGGTGTCATATATAGCCATACTTGGAGTTAACTGCAGAAAAGCAAATGGACAAGACACTTAGCAATGGAAAGATAAAATGCAGACAAGTATAATGAAATGTTTCTTATGAAGACCCCAGCCCAATAGAAAGCTTTGTTATCTAAGAAAAGCAAACCCAATGGGCATCATCACTATTGGCATTGGGGCAGTTTTTAAATAACCAAAACACATGGTTTTTGCCATTAATTCGGAAAGTGGCACTTTTCTTTTGTGAACAATTAAAAGCAACCAATTGAAGATGTGATCATGGTGATGGTAATCTTCAGCAATCATGTGAAAGCACAAAAGATGTGGATAAATATTTTACAGTGATATCACAAGGCATGCCTTCTAGAACCATATTTTTCTATTTCCTTTACAATGAATTCTGGCATTGTTGCCTATTCCTTTTACTACCAACCATAATCTTCAAGAAAGAGTAGTTTTCACTATGATGATGCCATATAGCTACTCACTGGAATTAGAACCACGGTATCTCTTATGCGAACGGAGGTTCCAAAACATTAGAAATAGATGTAAGCAAAAGAAGCCAAGTAACAGAACTTAATGCCTAAGAATACTCACATCTCCTCCAGGACTATTGATGTACAGATAAAGCTTTTTGGAGTCCTCGATGCTATCAAGGTACAACATTGTCGCAAGAACCATGTTGCTGAATTCTTCATCAATGTTTTGCCCAATGTAGATAACACGTTCTCGATACTGAAGGTCAAAGATCCATATATAACATATAACCAATTTACTATTCAATTAGGGCCACTAGGAAAGATAAATCTTACAAGAGCATTCCACAGGTCAACCCATTGCCAGGTTCCTTCACCGGGTGTTCTATATGGAACTCGTGGGGTCCCTATCGGCATCATCTTTACACGAGCACGTGTAGCTTTCGTATTCCCAAACCTGAGATACGGCTTATCATTTCATTATGTATATAAACATTAAAACGGGGACAACTATGAAAAGACTGCTAAAGAGAATATAGAAGCAATTTCCATGCAGAAACATGTTGAATAGCATCGAATCAAGCAAAATATAACCAGAATTCAGTATCCCAACTAAAATGTAAAGATGCAAGCAGTCTTTGGTTATTATCTATTTTCCCATCTTCAAATGCTCAAACAAAATTACTAAAAGAATCCGAAAGCATCATTCACACTCGCTTGCGAAGATATAGCAGCCTCTACGTAGAAATCAAAGCAAAATTTATATTACCTCAGTGACTGGTGGACTATGTGAAAGAGCTTGGAAGTCGCATTCGGCCTCCCCTCCGCATAAGCACCTGAACGAAACCATATCAGAAATTATCTAAAAAAACAACACTACAGCGAGCATCAACGTCAGCATCATCAAAGACACCAATTAACAACAGATTTATGGAACAAACCGGTGGATTGCGACTTGAGGCCCACGAAAAGCTTAGCTCCGCAGCTGAAATCGATCGAGCAACAGCGACAGTAACAAGGAGACGAGTTAGGGCTTCAAATGGGGGGAGATGATGGAGGATAGGAGATTCGAGCACCTGAGAGGGGAGGGGGAGTCATCGGCGGCGACGAAGGGGCGGAAGCCGGAGGAGGGGAGGGAGACCATCATCGCTATGTTGGAAGGATAGAGAGGTTTCCGCTGCTCCTCGGCCTTTGGAGGGGAGTTTGGATAGCGGGATCCGATTAGGAGGATGAGGGTTTAGTTTAAAAGATGTTTTTTTTAAAGATCATTCAATACAAGCATTGATAGAAAAGTGTGACGCATGTTCTCGCGGATTTGGGATACTCATTTACACATAATTCGCAGTATCATATTCGCTAAAGATCATATTAGAGCACTGAAAATTAAGAAAAAAATTCGCAATATGAATGGCATTCACAATTAACTAATAAGCTACAGAACTACAATATGTCATCAATCAATTGCATAAATTTCCATAACACTTAACATGTAATAAACGAAAATGCATAATGTACATGCATCCCAATTGTATCAGAAGAGAAAGAAAAGCATATATATAATATCCTGAACAAAACTATAACATGCATACCTATTAATAATAACTGCGGAAGCTGAGGTTCAACTCTCTCCATACCACGATGCAGGTGTTTTGCCTGCAATCTATGTAATGAAGAAAAGAACATCAACAAATGTTGAGTAAATCTTATTAATTAGAATAACAGGAAATTTAGCAGCTCCAAAAGAAAGCAAGTAGTTAGTGTTTGGCAATTAAATTTAATGAGCTACTTGCATTTGAAAAAGTTTTTCAAGTTATTTAGTATGTAAACCTCCAGACTACTCATCCTACCTTAATTACACATATTAATTATTGTTATACCTAGATTAAATGATCCATATTTAAGTCATTATCTTTTATTGATTATAATATATGTTTGATGGGTCTTAGGAATGTGAATGATGAGTCTCTAATATTATCTTTGTCTTTATTAAATGTTTATAATGAGTTTAGTATTTTGATTCTTTTCTTGTTGAATTTCTCAAGCTCAGTGGAGAGTCTGTGGTTTTTGTCTGGGTAAGACCTCACACTATGACTCTAAGGTAGTAAGGAAGTCTTAGGGTTGGGGTGCTTTTGTAGGCATGCGGTGGAGTAAAATGCATCCTAAGTAAGTTCCCATCTAGTTATTTCAAACAACTCTCGTAGAAGCGTAAGGATGATTTCATAAACTGGTCTTTTCTCTTCGTCAGGATCTTCTGGCGGAACAGTAACTATCTCAATGAAAACTAAACTCAACTACCACCAACTCAATTGTAATCAAGCTCTCATTAACCAACTCAACTGTATTTCATCTCAACTTTAGCCAAACTCATTTGTAACTCAATCCAATCTCAAATGTAACTCCACAAATTCAATTATAAATGATTCAGATGTAGCCATAGAGGATTCAGATGTATACATGGATGATTCGGATGTAGCATCGTCAAGTCTACTGGCGAAAAGTAAACAAAACTCAAGCGGTGAGGTAGCCTACAAAAAAGCTCTTCCGTCTCGCCCTCTAAGTGGAAGTGCGGTCCAATAGAGGGATAGGTCTACTCCAAAACTATGCTACTGAGATGGGTGAGAGAGACTCTCCAGAAAAGTCACTCTAAACGAAACCTGACCCGATCGGTACGGGCTAACGAGCTCGAAAAATTAAAATCAAGGAACCTCCAGCCTAAGTACCCTAAACAACAAGAGTCAGCGGAACTAGTCTTTAAAAGAAAACCTGTGGATCCCAGAGAAACGTAAAAACTGTGAGTGCTTGCGAAAAAAACCGACAAAAAGATTGAGATCCTAGACCCGCGCACTAAGTGGTCGCTGCCCTAACTGGACTTCCTATCTCCCGCCCGGCTGAGGGTCACCGCACCCTCGCACAGTCAGGTGTAAAGGTCACCGTGACTGGCACTCTTAATTATCAGTCATCAATGACTTGATCCTTCATCATTTCTTAATCCTTTATGTGGTTGATTGTACAGATCTAGGTCTTTTTGATCAACGATTTTATTGATATAACCTATTCATCATCGATTTCACTTATTCATCTACCCCATCATTTCTCAATCTCTTTAATGGTTGACTTTACAAAACTAGGTATTTTATCACTACCTATCTTTGGTGATATGTATAAATAGTATAGCATACGTAAAATATTAATTTATGACAATGATCAGTCTTTGAAGTCACATATTATTATTTCTAAAATCATAAGATTACCATCTATGCTTTGGATATGGATCTAGCTAGTTTATATCATTTTATTTTGTATGGTATCTATACAAGAATCATGTCTCAATTGTACCAGTTCTAGTTGAAACATCAAAGGAGGGGTATTTTTTGATCATTTGCCATAACTTCCTATATATAATATATTGTATGGATAGTAGACTGTACATAATGATCAATTGATTGATGCTTTCTTATTCGTAAAGATCTTGAGAAATCATTTGTTGACTTTGAGAGGAGTTTTAATATTTTAAAAGACGAATTCTCAGAAAATGTCAATGCTATATAATATAAAGGGGTTATCGGGAAGCTATTACATATCATTGTGAATCGCGTAGACATTGCTCGTGTAGGTAGCAAAGTAGGTTAGTAATGAGTCACTCTAGGATGTTGTTATAATACTATATATATACATTATGACTGCTTTAGTAAAATATCATCTCTTCCTCAGCAAGAAATCTCTGGGTTTCATCGTTTGTGCATATGTATATTATGTAGGTTATCCTGTAGACAAGAAACCCATGACAAATTTTAGTTTATACTCTGGATGAAACCTCATCACATTTCACAATAAGAAGCCACCAATTGTAACCATATATCGTGTAGAATATGAGTATAGAGCCCTGACTCAAGCAACTGTAAAAGCTATATGGATAGATCCTTAGGGGCATATGTTCTTATAGGAGCCTCTATCCATGCAACCAAAATGTGATATTTATACTGCATTATTCATAGATACAATATTATTTTCCATCAATGAACCAAACATATGGAGGTTAATGGCACTTGATCATTTATTCGAGCGAGTTAATAACAAACACTCTATGAAGCTCCATGTTAGCAATTGGAATTCTTGGTTGGTGTGATCTAATACTTGTTATGTTTAGAACATGTCACAATCTCGAGCTGTTGTCTACAGCTCATCTGTTAGGGGACATGACATTATTTTAATATGAATTATGTTCAGTTTATAAGCATTGACTTCATCCTTCTCAGGATTCCATACGAAAATGCATCTTTAGGCACATCTATTTCAGTTTGTTTGTATTATTGACAATTGAATCATGTGCATACCTTGTACTTAAAAACATTTTCATTTTTTCTGTGTGCTTAGTATTGTTATCAAAGTTAAATTAAGATTTACCCCTCCCCCTAATTTTTCACATTTTTCATCATGAAATTAGTGTATAATCAGTAGAGTGTTTCTAGCACAAAAATATGTCATTTTCCCCCAAATTTCTATTTTTCTGTGCTAAAAACTATAGCTAATTAATAATCTGAACTTAGGTTAATTTGCATGCCAAACCCAAATTTTTATCCTCAAAATTTTAAGAAATCAAGAGCATATATAATAGTTATAAAGTTTTGATGAATTCCATGTAAAACTTTACATTCTTATCTAATTTCAAAGGCAATTTAAGGGATCAAAACATGCATGGAAGGCAGCAAAAGGAGGGATAAAGATTGTACCTTTAATCCTCTAATTTTGGAGGGTATTTGTGGTTTCATTTAACATACAACAATACCTAAAATACCTGCTGGACGATAGCATAAAAAGGAAAAAAACTGAATTAGAGACTCCAACATTGACTTTAATGAAAGTAAAGAGAAGAGAGATATGTACCTTTGAATATCTCCACTTTGGAGATCCAAACTTGCTTACAACATCCTCTTCTTAACAGGAGCTTCTGTTTATTCAGATCCGGATGTTACAAATATAAAAACCTCAAAGGGAGTCTCATCCTCGACACTCGAGTCAAGGTTACTTTATGTCTTGTTTGGATCTCATCTTGCCATAAAAACCTCCAAGGATTTTGAACCCATACAAACCTCCAAAACTCTTCTCCGACTATCTGCAAAGCTTTTCTAGTGGATTTGTATCATCAGAAACATTCACCTTACTAGATCAACAATCCTCACAGTCTCTTCCAAGAGATCTATAGAGTAAAGAGTGTGTTTACCTATCTCATGCTATCTGGGAGGTGCGAGATATCTCCTCCCATATAGGGCTTCGTATGATTTCATACCAATACTGGAATAATGATTGTTGTTGTGTAGGAGTTCTACCAATAGCAGGTGGTCCTTCCAGGACCCTTTCTTGTATAGAGTACATGCACGTAGCAAATACTTAACTGTTTGAATAATGTGTCCGCTTTGTCCGTCGGTCTGTGGATGGTATGCGGAACTCGTCTTCAGCTTTGTCTGAAGTACTGACATGAACCGATGCCAGTAGTGCGATGTAAACCTCAAGTCTTTGACAGATACTACCTCTCATGGTATATCGTGAAATCTGATAATGTTTTTGCACATGTAATCTAACCAACCTAGATGGAATGTAGGTCATGCTGATATGTATGAAATGAGTTGATTTGGCAAATCTATCAACAATGACCCAAAAGCATCGGGTCACCAAGCATCCTTGGCAGTCTAGTGATAAAATCCATAGAAATACACTCCCGCTTCCACTTAAGAATGGGGAGAGACAGTAATAACCCTAGCGGTCTCTTGTGTTCTGCCTTGACTATCTGATAGATCATGCACTTGCTAACATGACTTGTTGCATCTCGCTTCATTCCGTCTTGCCAGAATGTAGACCTAGATCCCGGTACATCTTTATGCTGTCAGGAAGAATAGACAATCGTGAATTGTGTGCCTTATCAAAAATATCTCTGCGCAACTGCTAATTGTTGGGCTCAATGACCAAGCCAGCCTTCCACAAAATAGACTTCGTCACCACTAAAATCATCACGTTTGTCCTTGATGGCACACATGCATCTGTCTCAAATTCAGGGATATGTCCTTTATCCTTCTACTTTGCAATCCCAAAGGCCGCTGAATCACGGAGGTATGACAATAGATATGGACGCACTCTTATGAGGATGCCAATTAGTCCAAAAGTTATGGGCATATCTCACGTATATAGCTAGTTTGTCATATATGCATGAGCTTTATTGCTAAGCACATCTGCCACCGCCTTTTCCTTATCAGGATAGTAAGAAATTGTACTGTTAAAATCCTTCAGTAGATCATGCCACAAGCGATATCTCATGTTCATCTCCTTTGATCCAAGATGTACTTGTGATCAGTGAAAATCTTGAAATTCACCTCATATGGATAGTAGTGCTAGATCTTCAAAGCGAAGACAATTGCCACCAACTCCAAGTCGTGGATGGAGTAATTCCGCTCATGCGGCCTCAACTGATGTGATGCATAAACAATCATGTGACTTTGCTGCATCAGAACCACTCCTAAATCCTCACTTGAAACATCAGTATATACTGCAAAATCCTGAATTTCCAAAGGAAGTGCAAGAATAGGCGCAATCGTCAATCTTTTCTTCAATGTCCAAAAGGCCTTCTCGTATGAATCATTTCAAATGAAAGGAACTCTCTTCTGTGTCAATCGTGTCAAGGGAAGAACAACTTGGGAAAAACTACTGACTAAGTGTCTGTAATAGTCCGCTAGTCCAAAGAAGCTTCGAATCTGAGTGACTGTCTTAGGTTGTTCCTAAGACATGACTGCATCAATCTTTGTAGGTTTACTGCAATACCTACTCCAGAAATGACATGCTCAAGAAATGAGATTTGAGATAACAAGAACTCATACTTACTCATCTTGGCACAGAACTTATGCTCTTGAAGTATGTCAAGGACTATCTTTAGATCATTTGCATGATTCCATTTATTTTAAGAATATATCAGAACATCATTTATGAACACAATTGCAAACTTGTCCAAGTATGGACGGAAAATCGTGTTCATCATGTCCATGAATGTTGCATGTGTATTCGTAAGCCTAAATGGCATCACAATAAATTCATAATGTCCATATCGAGTCATGAATGATGTTTTTGTAATATTCGACTCTTAAGTCCCTAGTTGATGGTAGTCAGATCAGAGATCGATCGTTGAAAACATCGAAGATCCCTGTAGCTGATCAAACAGATCATCAATGTGTGGTATAGGATATTGGTTCTTCACCGTTTTCTTGTTCGGTTGTTGGTAATCAAAGCATAATCTTATCGATCCATCCTTCTCCTTGACAAAAGAAGGGGAGTACTTCAAGGTGTAGTGCCCAACCTTACGAAACCTACATCAAGTAAATCTTGCGATTGCATTTTCAGTTCTCTCAACTTGGCTAGTGCTAAGCAGAATGGAGCCATTGAGATTGGTTGTGTATATAGTAGTAATGTAATCTCGAACTCAATCTCTCTTTTAGGCGGCAAACCTGGAAAATCATCAGGGAACACATCAGTGATCAGGGTAAATCTGACTTTACGTTGATCATGAGTCATCGGCTCTCCATCCGATGTTTTTCTGATAAAAGCTAGAAATATGTCACATCCTTGGTCAACCAGTCTCCGAGCTATTAAGACTGAAATGGACTTCATTTTAAAGTCATGTAGTATACTTTTAAAGGAAATCTCGGAAAACCTAGAATCCTGAAGACAATCGTCTTCTTAAAGCAATCGGCCAGGGCATCATGAACTGACAGTCAATTCATGCTAAAAACTAGGTTAAACTCGTTGAGTTATAGCAATAGGTCGTCTGTGATCATCTCATGACCGCAAATCAACACTGGCAATCCTCTCTACTATCAGTACTATGATAAACAACTGGCCACCTGATCTATGGATGTGATAGGGAGGATTTAAGACCTCCGCAACTCTACCTATTGGAGCTAGAAATCTCGAATCTCATTCATCGCTCCAGAATCAATTAAAACATAGAAACGTCGGTTCAGGATGCCATAATTCTATGTAAGAACCGATACCATTAATAGTTGATGTTTGTAGATATTTCTATTATGCATTTTCTCTTCTTGGGATACAATATAGAAATTAGTTGAAATTGGTGACATATGTGGTCGTTGATTTTGAATGTTATATTTCCCTTTCGGACTCACGACAAGTCAGAGGACTGTCGCTATCCAAGAATTTATGCGATCGGAACTATAATACTACGAATGTATGTAGCGGGGTACCACAACTCTAATACCAAAAATGTGACGCATGTTCCCACGGATCTGGGATACCCGTTTAAACATCATTCGTAGTATCATGTTCGCTAAAGATCGCATTAGAGCACTGAAAATTAGGAAAAAATTTCACAATATTAATGAAATTCACAATTAAATAATAAGCTACAGAACTATAATATGTCATCAATCAATTATATTTCCATGGCACTTAACATGTAACAAACGAAACTGCATAATGTACATGCATCCCAATTGTATCAGAAGAGAAAGAAAAGCATATATATATATATAATATCCTGAACAAAACTATAAGATGCATACCTGTTAATAATAACTGCGGGAGCTGAGGTTCAACTCTCTCCATACTACGATGCAGGTGTTTTGCATGCAATCCATGCAATAGGGAGAAAAGAACATCAACAAATGTTGAGTAAATCTTATTAATTAGAATAACAGGAAATTTAGTGGCTCCAAAAGAAAGCAAGTAGTTAGTATTTGACAATTAAATTTAATGAGCTACTTGCATTTGAAATAGTTTTTCAAGTTATTTAATATGTAAACCTCCAGACTACTCATCCTACCTTAATTACCGATATTTATTATTTTTATACCTAGATTATATGATACATATATAAGTCATTGCCTTTTATTGATTATAATATATGTTCGACTGGTCTTGGAAATGTGAATGATGAGTCTCTGAAATGATCTTTGTCTTTATTAAATGCTTATGATGAGTCCAGTGTTTTAATCCTTTTCTTGGTGAATTTCTCAAGTTTAGTGGATAGTATGTGGTCTTGGTGTGGATAAGACCTCACACTATGACTCTAAGGTAGTAAGGAAGCCTTGGGGTGCCTCCGTAGGCATGCGGTGGAGTAAAATGCATCCTAACTAAGTTCCGAACACCTCCACTAGCTATTTCAAACAACCGTGAAGCTCGTACTGATAAGGATGATTTTCATAAACTGATCTTTTCTCTTTGTCAGGATCTTCTGGTAGAATAGTAACTAGCTCAATGGAAATTAAGCTCAACTACCATCAACTCAACTGTAACCAAGCTCTCATGTAACCAACTCAACTGTAATTCATCTCAACTTTAGCCAAACTCATTTGTGACTCAATCCAATCTCAAATGTAACTTCTCCAAATTCAACTGTAACTGATTCAGATGTAGCCATAGAGGATTCAGATGTATACCCGGATGATTCGGATGTAGCATCACCAAGTCTACTGGTGAAAAGTAAACAAAACTCAAGCGGTGAGGTAGCCTACAAAAAGGCTCTTCCGTCTCATCCTCTAAGTGGAAGTGCGGTCCAATTGAGGGATAGGTCTACTCCAAAACTATGCTACTGAGACGGGTGAGAGAGACTGTCCAGAAAAGTCACTCTAAACGAAAAACCGGCCCGACCAGTACGGGCTAACGAGCTCGAAAAACTAAAACCAAGAGCCTTCCAGCCTAGGTACCCTAAAGAACAAGAGTCTGCGGAACTGATCTTTAAAAGAAAACATGTGGATCCCAGAGAGGCGTAAAAACTGCGAGAGCTCGCGAAAAAAAATCTAGAAAAGACTGGGATCCTAGACCTGTGCACTAAGCGGCTGCTGCCCTAACTGGGCTTCCTATCTCCCGTCCAGCTGAGGGTCACTGCATCCTCGTACAGTTAGGTGTAAAGGTCACCGTGACTGGCACTCTTAATTATCAATCATCAACGACTTGATCCTTCATCCTTTCTTAATCCTTTATGTAGTTGATTGTACAGATCTAGGTCTTTTTTATCAACGATCTTATTGATATAACCGATTCATCATTGATTTCACTTATTCATCTACCCCATCATTTCTCAATCTCTTCAATGGTTGACTTTACAAATCTAGGTATTTTGTCACTACCTATCTTTGGTGATATGTATAAATAGTATAGTATACCTAAAAGATTAATTTATGACGATGATCGTTCTTTAAAGTCACATGATATTATTTCTAAAATCATAAGATTACCATCTATGCTTTGGATATGGATCTAGCTAGTCTTTATCATTTTATTTTGTATTATATCTATACAAGAATCATGTCTCAATTGTACCAGTTCTAGTTGAAACATCAAAGGAGTTTGATCATTTGCCATAACATCCTATATATAATAAATTGTATGAATAGTAGACTATACATAATGATCAATTGATTGATGATTTCTTATTCATAAAGATTTTGAGAAATCATTTGTTGACTTTGAGAGGAGTTTTAATATTTTAAAAGATGAATTCTCAGAAAATGTCAATGCTATATAATATAGAGGGGTTATCGGGAAGCTATTACATATCATTATGAATCGCGTAGACATTGCTCGTGTAGGTAGCAAAGTAGGTTAGTTCATGAGTCACTCTAGGATGTTGTTATAATGCTATATATATATACATTATGATTGCTTTAGAAAAGTATCATCTCTTCCCCAACAAGAAATCTCTGGGTTTCATCATTTGTGCATATGTATATTATGTAGGTTATCTTGTAGACAAGAAACCCATGACAAATTTTAGTTTATACTCTGGATGAAATCTCATCACATTTCGCAATAAGAAGCCGACAGTTGTAACCATATATCGTGTAGAATATGAGTATAGAGCCCTGACTCAAGCAACTGTAAAAGCTATATGGATATATCCTTAGGGGCATATGTTCTTATAGGAGCCTCTACCCATGCAACCAAATTGTGATATTTATACTGCATTATTCATAGATACAATATTATTTTCCATCAATGGACTAAACGTATGGAGGTTAATGGCACATGATCATCTATTCGAGCAAGTTAATAACAATCACTCTATGAAGCTCCATGTTAGCAGTTGGAATTATTGGTTGGTGTGATCTAATGCTTGTTGTGTTTAGAACATGTCACAATCTCGAGCTGTTGTCTACAGCTCATCTGTTGGGGGACATGACATTATTTTAATATGAATTCTGTCCAGTTTATAAGCATTGACTTCATCCTTCTCAGGATTCCATATGAAAATGCATCTTTAGGCACATCTATTTCAGTTTGTTTGTATTATTGACAATTGAATCATGCGCATACCTTGTACTTAAAAATATTTTCATATTTTTTTATGTGTGCTTTGTATTGTTATCAAAGTTAAATTAAGATTTACCCCTCCCCCTAATTTTTCACATTTTTCATCATGAAATTAGTGTATAATCAGTGGATTATTTTTAGCAATAAAATATATGTCATTTTCCCCTAAATTTCTATTTTGCCATGCTAAAAATTGTGGCTAATTAATAAACTAAACTTAGGTTAATTTGCATGCTAAATCCAAATTTTTATCCTCAAAATTTTAAGAAATCAAGAGCATATATAATGGTTGTAAAGTTTTGATGAATTCCATGTAAAACTTCGCATTCTTATCTAATTTCAAAGGCATTTTAAGGGTTTGAAATATGCATGGAAGGCAACAAAAGGAGGGATAAAGATTGTACCTTTAATTCTCCAAGTTTGAAGGGTATTTATGGTTTCATTTAACATGCAACAATAGCTAAAATGCCTGCTGGACGGCAACATTAAAAGGGAAAAAAACTGAATTAGAGACTCCAACATTGACTTTAATGAAAGTAAAGAGGAGAGATATATGTACCTTTGAATATCTCCACTTTGGAGATCCAAACTTGCTTGCAACATCCTCTTCTTAACATGAGCTTCAGTTTGTTCAGATCCGAATGTTACAAAAAGAATAATCAAAGATGTCATGATAAAGACTGAAATAAAGGACATATGGAATGAATGGCTGAAAAAAGAAAGAACGAGTAAAAGAGACAATAAAAGAGTATCACCCATCCAACGTTGGGCAAAAATACATCGACAAACAGTGGGTTTACCTTTTCAGAGACGAATCTCTGAAAAAATGGTAATAATAGAATATAAAAAGGGGAAAAAAGAAAGGTCATGATATTCAAACGCATGCAATCTTTGATTGTGAAGAGCTCAACTAGGAAACCTTATGGGTCTACTTATAGGTTCAATAGGAGATTGAAAAAACTACTTAAGACATGCCGAGCAATTGTGTGGTCTCATAATGCGGGACCACAATCTTTGAAATGACCGATCGTGAAGCCTGAATAAACTGTCAACAATCAACACACAATATGGATAATCAATCAACTCAAAGTGGAGTCAAAATTTATTACAACCGTACAAATAAATGTGTATAGCGGTCAAGTATATGTAGGGCGTCGAACACAAAGAACACAGGGTGTAGTCGTATTATTTATTGTTAAATAATGTATGTATGTATGTATGCATGTACGTTTGTATGTATATATTTACCTACTTATGTACTTAGTGTTTTGTGGGTTTTAATTATTTATTTTTTAGCTTTTCTAATATATTATTTTTATTTTTATTTTTATTTTTATTTTTTTTATATTTGTAAGATTTTTAATTCCTTTTTCTTCTTAATATATAATAAGTGTATACATATATATATACAAGCTATATAATATTTATATATATAATAGTTATAAAAATTTAGTAAATACAAATAGAAATAGACCTTTTTATTTTTAAAAAGTTTTAAAATATATTTATAGTATTTTAGAATAATTATTGATAATATTATCTATATATAATTATATATGTATATAAATACAATATAGGGTATTCTATTTATAAATATAACTATATATAATCAAATAATATAAAATAATGTATTTTGTGTTTTTTATTTTCTTCTATTTTTGTGATTTTTTAATAATTTTTGCTTTTTATTGTATTTTTAAAGTCCAAAATAGTCCAAATCATGGAATAAATAAATAGATCGAAATGTTCTGAGATTTAAAAATATAAAATAGGTCCAAAATTTCTCAAAATTATTTTTGATACGTAGTAATATGTATATATAAAAATATAAGACAAAATTATTTTTTTAGATTTTCTTAGAATATTTTCTAATTTTTTTAGGGTTAGAGAGGGTTTTCCTTTTTTTGATTTTTCTTTTATATTTTTTAGTGTTTTTTGGTCTATAGTGATAAGATATAATAATACGTAATACCTAATTTTTTGAGGATTATAATTTTTTGTATTTTTCATGCTAAACAGGAAATAAAAAGGCTCTTTTTTATTTTTAATTAATAAAAAATGCGAGAAAATGCTAAATGAAAAAACATGACATGAACGAGCATATAATCAAACACTTTCATCTACTTTTGCATATTTTTGGAGCATGACAACTATTTATAAAAAATGAAAAAACATAAATAAAAATAATAAGGCTGACATGGCATTTATGCAATAATAATAAAAGGCGAGGTGTTTCATGCAAAATACCTAAATATTTTGAACTAAAATGTGATTTTTATATATTAAACATAAATACATAAAAGTGGATGGGTACAATGGAAATTTGCCCAGCTCACGTGGGGGGCACGTGAGATGAACTAGTAGTGGCCCGATATGTAATATCCAATAAAAGAGGGGGTTCCAATGCATTTTCCCCACAAAAATAAAAGCCTAATTTAAATATTTACAAAGTTATTGATAAATTACAAAAAAGTGGAGAGGGGTCATGCAATTTATCCCATTTAACGATCCTTGATCGAATCGTTCTTTAGCTGCCATGTGAAGGATATGATGGTCTGGAGCAGACGTCATTTCGACTCGATTGGATGGCCCAGATTTGATCTGGGTCATGTTCTTCATCGAATGGTGATCGAGGTCCTTGAAATAACTCCCAATAACACAGCGATGATGAGATTCGATCTTCATTTTCTCCAGCCTCTAGCATACGTCCATCGCTCCGGCAGGTCTAATGGATTGTCGATGAGCCTCCGTAGTTGCATATGGTGAACGATGAACTCCAGGTGCAACGATGGTCGATCCGGGGCTCTTCTCCTTCCAAGCAACCTGAAGCTCTGTTCCAGCCTCGATTCAAGGATCTAATTGGTCTTCAAATCCTGATCCCTGCACAAAAATATTCCATGGCTCAAGGGCTTTCTCCTCGGCCTGATGATGAAGCTGGGAAGCAATGAAATAGGGAGGGCGGCAAGGCTCCGGCGAAGAGCAGAGAGGCAAGGCTCAATTTCTCAGATCCATGAAGGATCTGGGTTGATTCAATGAGGGGAAATGTGGAGAAAATGAAGAGGATTGAAATGAGATGGAAGACAAGTCGATTCACTAGCGAAACAGATGAATTTGGCCTAGAGATTGAGTTCCAAGTCGGATTTAGGGTTTCAATTACTTCTAAACTAATATTAAGAACTGAAATTAAAGACTGCAAATGAAAAGCTAAGCTACGCCTTACCTAGAAATGCGAGAAAATAACCTTTATTCGATCCTAGAACAGAAGAGGCGGAACAACCAGTAGAGCGTCGGTGATGGTCTTGGATTGACCTCTGGCGAGCCTCCTCCTCGTTGCAGAACGACAACTCCTGACTCCTGTCACAAGCCAAGAACCCTAGGGCCAAACTTATGGGCTAAGATTCTCTTCAGGGGTGATCAAGAGGTAAAAATGGTGAGAGGTATGTTTTATATACGAAGAGGAACGGTTGGTTTCAAGGTGGGCTTGCGTGCGAAGGAGGAAAGTTAGGTGGAAGGACATGGGTCGACGAGGGTGGCGGATGTACAGGCTGTAGGGGGTGGTGAGCTCGAGGGTAAGGGATACATGGATGTTGCATGGAAATTAGGAGAAGAAGGCCTCCCGTGAACTTCTAACAAGGCGGTTGAAGTGGGCAGTACAATTGACAGAAGTCAACTTTTTGTGAGCTCTGGTTGGCCCACGTGGACCAACCAAAAAAAGGAAATAAAAAAATTATTTGTAAAATATATTGAAAATAGTAAATGAATTAGTTGATTTTTTTGTTAAAACGTAATTTTTTGTAATTTAATGTAGTACTTTATGCCTATTTTATTTAATTTTACAAGGTCATTTATTATGTGTTAATTTTTACATGTACATATAGGTAAATATACATGTATTTCCTATATTTATTTTTAATTTATATTTTGTATTTTATTATTATACACAAGGATTTTATATAAATTTTAGTTTATTTGGATACATATTTAGGTATTTTAAGTACATTTTTCTAATTTTATTTACATACTTAATTAATTATGTACACTTATTATGTAGGTATATATAGGTACAATTCATTTATACATTAGAGTACTTGATTTATTTTATACTATATTTTATGGTTTTATTCTATTTTAATTATGTACATATATTTTAAATAATATTTCTAAAATTATAAAAATATAAGAAAGTGAAAATATAAAGAATAAATATATTGAATATTATATGCATGTATATTGCACAATGAGGTCCAAAACTTAACTTTTGCATCTTAACTCCAAATTGAATGAAACCACCTTCATTAAATAGCTTATTTAATTTTATGAACATTAAAGATGAGTTCGACCAATTTTTAAAACGTATGGAGAGGACATATGTTTGCAAAATATTTTTGCGGCTTTCTATTTTATGTCTCGGGGACACTGTGCATTTTTTTAGTGAAATTAATTTTGTATTTTTCTTTGTATTTTTATGTATAATATTCATGTCGAGGATTTATTAATTTGAGTATAAAAATAATAAAATAAAATAGATCCCAAATTGCAATTATTGTTGAATTAAAAACTAGAGTTTCTGTATATTTTATGTACAATTATTCTGCCTTATCTCCCCTACTTTATTCCTTGTTGATCAAGTCATCATGATGACTGGGTCTCGGGGTCTAAGGTCACTTGGTATCTTTAACACTTCATTGTTTTTCTTTACTTTGCTTTATTATTTTATTTTTAAATTAAATATGATCTATTTCATGTCAGAGTGTTTATTTTCACAATTAATGATAGATACATGCAATTAGCTAGAGATTTTAGGCTAAAATGAAAGAATAAAGATGATGAAATGAGGATTCATCAGAGATAGGAGAGTCCATCGAAAGTCACGCACAGAACTGAAGTTGGTGAATCCGAAAGATGACATGACATGATGCCACAAGTAATTGAGGGTAATCTTCTCTCGAATCAGTAGGAGAAAGGTTATTCTCACACAAGAAGGGTGAGCGCAAAAGTTGCTCAACTACTGGGGAAGCAAATGATGGCAAAGAAGGAGGTGATGGGGATAGGTTTTGTAGTGGGAGGATGGACCGAACGGATGTGGGGGGCGAGTAGAAGAGGAAACATGTCGGAGGGGATAATGGACAATGAAGAGGATAGCAAGGTTAGGTATGGAGTGGGGAAAGAGGTCAGTAGAGCCCATTCATAAGCCTCGAGTTCGTGTGGCAAGGGCACGTCGAGGAATAGAAGACATGGGAATTCAACAATGGTCAAAGGGTGATTTGCCGTAGCCCCCGGCAACTAATAAAAGTTTTTTAGAAAGTTTATTAGTTTGAACTTAGGACGTAATGATTCTGATTTAGTGGATTGAGTTTATACGTGCAACTAATATTTTGATCAAAGTAGGATCATGCTAAGCCTTGACATTAAGTTATTGTGTTGAATGGATTTATGATATCTAATATGAACAAGCACTTCTATTTGATTAGGATTCGATTAAGCCATCCCTACTAGTAACTGAAAGTAAAATATATTTCCCATGTCAAAGGTTTAGGATTGCATTGCAATCTATAACATCTCATCTTTAAATCATCTATTAAACATTCATCGGCATTAATAAACCCTGTCGGCATAATCATCTGTGTTAGTGCTTTAAAAACAAAATTAAAACATATTTATGAACAATTTCATGTATAAAGTATATGCACATATATACGCACATATGAGGCATCCTTCCTCCTTCCTTGTGACAAGGGATAAACATCTCCAAGTCACGAGAAACCCATAATTGGCCAAACACTTAACATTCATGTAAGTGGGTTAGAAACTTCACCAAAGTTGATCATTTGGACACAAACCCTAGCAAGAGTCAAGCTTATATGCATGGTTATTGAGCAAGAGTCGAGCATCCATATATGAATGAGCATCCGAATTCGAGTGAGAGCAAAGCAGACAAGCCCCAAAGTTTGAACAAGCTCTAAAGTTTCATTGTTTACATTAGTGGTAACACAACATCGACCAATGGTCAAACAAACATGCAATTTAATCATGCAGATCATGAAGGTACGTAAGAACCCAACCCAAACATAGTCCCACATCAGAAACTCATAAAGTGTGAGAGTGTGTTATAAGATGGAGGGATTACTACCCGATAACTTGGGATTTAGCATTTTGGGGGTTTCCAACAAGCGCAATCGTGCCTGAACTCAACAAGTTATCTGGGTTAGTTTTCTCTTATAACGGTCCGGGCACCTAAGCATGGGATGTTATTAGGTCACCGCATGATAGATGCATGATTAGCATGATCAATGATCACCACCATCATCTCTATCGACTTCAAGAGAAACCTCGATCAAAATCATATATTGTGTACTCCCTTAACTTCACACTCTCCTACGTATGAGATGCCGATTTTTTTTCTTCTTCTTCTCCACCCTCCCAATGATGAAAATCATGTATCAACTACAAAATAATCATAATGGAGGAGTTAGAGCAATCAAACTCGGCAGACGATCAAGGATTGATCCTACACATCATGGGAAAACCTCATAAAATATATGTGCTTAGTGAGCTCCATTATTCTCTCATCACCCTACAAGTTCTCGATGATGGAGCGCAGTTGCATCTACTGTCATGTATAGGACATCGTCGCCCTCATCGCTCCTAGATCCACCCACCGCCACCACCCACTACGTGACTATGTATGAGATCTTTTGAATAATGTCTAAATCACTTATGTTAAGGAGAGTTAAAAAGAATAATCACGGAAAGTATTAGACGAAGGGACATAATCACGAATTTATCAAGGAAGGGATAATTATATAGCTATCGTGTATGCTCAAAAAATAAAACTTATCGTATTTTAAATGCTATTTTTAAATAGAGTTAATATTTGCAAAATGGTAATTTTTTTCAATTTTGACGAACTTACAATTTAAATTAGTAAAGTAGGATTTTTGATACATTATATTTTCAATTATGATTTTTAGATAATGATAATTCTAATAATTTAAACTTATCTAAATGCATCTCTTAGATTAAATTATGAAGTTAAATTTTAAACAAACATTATTAAATGGAAATAACAAACTTAATTTCATTTATAAAGAGTGCAAGGAATAATGGAGATGCAAATGAGCTTGAATCTCATTTTATATTAAATTATACTTATAATTTTTAATATTTTAAAAGTGATTGTATTAAATTTATTAAAATTTGGTAAAAGGAGTAACAGAGACATTCGAACTCTGAAATGCAAAATCATATACAATATTCCATACCACCAAACCATTAAGTTAGTTTGCTTTCTTAATCTAAGAACTTCGTTATTATCTAGTCTAAGAAGGGGCCATATTAGAAACTAAAGGCATTATGAAAGTGAAATATAAAAATTAGGAGGGGGCGTGGCCTCCGCATGGTATATACTAGATCCGCCTCAGATTAAATGTGACCAATATTTTATTGACATAATTACCTTTTACATGTTGCACCACATATTTTCCATGTATACTTTTCCCATTCCTGTGTTAGGATGTGAATCAATGCGGATTATTAATTTTGCGTGCAATATGACAAACATAAGGAAAGTGAGGGTTCATTGTATGTCAAGTTATTTTTCTCTAACACAGCTTATCTAAGTGGGGGTATTCAACCCCTTGTAAAGGTGTTTCCCCATAGGGGTGCGTTTTATGCCTTGTCATCAATCTGTTGAGATTTCTCTAGCTAGGACTAGGGTACATATTACCTTTGTTGTCCCTTTGAAGGGCATAGCTAAACTGCTTCTGTAGAGGTTTGAGGACCTCTCTAAGGTCATACTCAATTATGATATGAGTCAGGGTGCAACTTGAATTGAATTATTCAAATTCAAGTAGGAGTTATTTGTAAAAAATCAAAAGGATTGATTCAAAACAAATCAATCCAAATATAAATTGGCTTGGGAACTTGATTCCTAAATGAATCAAATCTGAAAACTTGAATTCGTTCGATAATAATCTAAGTCTATGCATGCATACATATATACACGTATGCATTTACATATCTATACATACGTACATACATACACACACATAGTCCTATAAGCTCAAGACAAGATATCCAATATCAAAAAAGATAAAGGAGAAAATACTAACCATGAAATCTAATCAAAAAAAGAAAAGATTTACGCTTCAGAGCAGGCTCATAGAAGGGTGATGTCTTCATAACATAACGGATGGACCCGCAACGCTGGGGCTGGTATGACCATGACTGATTGGTAAGGTCGTAAGAGTGTTACTAGTACGATCGAATGACAAAAATTTAGGATTGAGATATTTGGAGAAGGAATTGATGGAGGACACGACAGTCGCCTGAGCATTGACGTGATCATTTTCGATATTGTGACGACGACAATGGCCCATCAGGTGATGACGGAGGACTTCACGTTGCGAAGCGATTATATTTCGCTTTTTTTCTATTATCATTTCTTTGTTACATGTAAAGTATGCTAGAAAAATATCTTGACTCTATATTGTTTTCTTTTATATCTAACGATCGATTCATCCATGTGGTTTTGTTAATTAGAAGTTGATGACACATTGAGCTCAAGTGTTTTAGCTAATGTTTATGGTTGAGGATGACGTATTCTAGTGTGATCCTGTGGAATGTATTTGTTCTGTTTGCAATATCTTCCTTAATGATTTTTTACCATCACCACAACAACAAAGTCTTTTTCTACAATTAAGTAGGGTTAGTTACATGGATTTTTTTGCCTTTATTCGGATCTATTTTGGGTTATTCTCAGACTTAAATCCAAATAACTAAGATCCTTTCAGATAGTCTCATTCCAATACTTCTTGTGCATGTTGAAAAGATCCGACTATCTTGAGGCAAATTCTTAAATAGAATTTTTTTCAAGAATTTGTCCCTGACTGTTTTACGATGGTTGTTGGCTACCTAACCCAACCATCCTCACTTTACCAGGGTTTGGGACCAACCGCGGCTGAGTTAAATGGTTACTTGGCCATTCGGTAAAAAAACATGACCTAATGGTTGAATAGTCGTTAACAAAACATATACCCTAATGGTTGCTCAGACTTTAGGGAGAAAAGATTGCTTCTTGTCATGCATGTTAACCTATTAGGGAAGACTTTCTCTCTCTGTAGTTTTAAATCATTAGGGAAAGTTAGGGAGAGTTCGGTTCGAGAATAAACATGAATAAGGAGAATAAGAGTATATTCTATATTCGATTGGAAAGATATGAATAAGGAGAATAAGGTGGAATAAGGATAGGTAAGATGAAATAAAGATATAAGTAAGGGTGGAATAAGGTAAAATAATGAGATGTGGATGAGGTAAAATAAAGTTAGCCCATGGACCTATCCGACCAGGCCCGTGCCTAGGTTGAGACTGGGCCTTACAATATGGCTCGTTGACCACGTCAGCACGAGCCCTCAGGCAAGTTTTTGGAAGCTCGGCTCATTCAATCCGACCCGCAATTTGGCCAAGCTTGTATGACCTACAACAACAATCTATATAAAGAGGTAAAAGATTAATAATTTGAGTAAAACCAGACAGCCTCCCTTCAACAGACATCTAGCTTTCTAGCCATCTAACTTGTGCTCCAGACATTCCAGAATTCGTATCCAATCCTCCTCAAGAAGTCTTCCCATCATCAAGGGAAGGAGACCGGATCGTCTGATATATTACAGCAGGTGATGGAGATCGGACAGCCCTCATAGGGGGTCGAGGATAGTCAGTCCCCTATGAGGGCCGTCCTATGGGGATCGGACGACCCGCTGCATTACAGCACCTGCTGTAATACCTCAGACGATCGACTCAGCAAGGGAAGACCTAGGTAAAGAACATGCAAGGTAGCAACAGTTGAACCCGGATCCCTGCCACAATGTTCAACCTCATTACTTGGACCATCTGGAACAAAGAAAATGTCATGCAACTTCATACATGTTTTGCACAAGGACACAGATGAAATATAACTTTGTGCGATATCATAAGTATTTTGGACAACAATGACACAGATTGATATTTGCATATGAGAGGAGAATTGTTGCTTCTTTCCAATCAAGTCCTATCAGCATTCAAAAATAGACAATGTAAACTACATCTAAGCTGGCTGACAGTGGCATGCGTGCGCAAGGAACGACGCTCCAAAATATGATCACCTGAATTCAACTTGGATAAGCAAAGTATGATAATCAGAAAGTTTGATCAAAAGAACAACATGAAGTGTACATAAACATAGATAGACATGGAATGCCTCCATCTCGGAATACCATATGTGCATCCACCCATCCACAAACACCTCTAATTAGCACATAAGTATTGCGAAAAGATGGGCAGAGTGAAATTAGCACACAATCAATCAATGTCGAAGATGCAGAACATAGATATGATTTGTTTCAACTACATTTGATGTATTCAAGAACAGCCAAAAAAATTACCTGGAAGAATTTCTACAGGCTAAGATTTGTCTAACACAGAACGAACACAACAAAAAAAATTGGTAAGAAAAAACAGCACACTGCTGCGGCCAACACCCTCTCGAAATGGGCAGATCTAGTTTGGTTAGGAGTTGTGCTTGCTTTCGATTCAGTGAGGATTCATTCGAGGTGTTGCCTGCAAAAAATAGGCAAGTAAGAAATCTTTGCTCCCAAACACTGTGCAGCCCAAGACAGAAACTGAAACACAATGAATGGTTACTCACAGTCGAAGAAAATCGGGGCGGCATTGGCATCTAGTCATCCTCCAAAACATTCCAAATTAACCTATGAGTAATATAAATAAACATAACAGTGAGCCTAATCTTCGAATTTACCCAAGAAAACTTTTTTCCCAGAAAAGATGGAGTGAGAGAGCAAGTGGCTGCATACCAAAACAAGGACAGGAAAAGGAGAACAAAACAGTAGACAAGCTTAACCATTCTGATCTTCTTCTCCCGGTCTAGCACCCTAAAGATCTCGGTGACATCTATCAAATGTCGCTTATGTTGATACCTGGGCAAAAAAGAAAGTAAATTCTCTTCAGAAGTTAAACTAAACTTCAACCTCAAGTGAATGGAATAAGAGCTATCGTTTCTTATAACAAAGCAGTTCCAAAAGGGTGCTTTCCCAAACTCCTGTCGAATTGTGTAAGGCTTTTCCACATGATCCACAAATCTCAAACCAAAAAAGAAGAAGAAAAGATAGCACAGTTCAGTTTCAGAAGTTAAACTAAACTTCAACCTCAAGTAAATGGAATAAGAGCTATCTTTACGTATAACAAAGCAATTCCAAAAGGTGTTTTCCCAAACTCCTGTCGAATTGTGCAAGGCTTTTCCACATGATCCACAAATCTCGAACCAAAAAAAAAAGAAGAAAAGATAGCACAATTCAGTTTCACTCCGCTGAATGCAGAAAGCGGCAGGTGATGCCAGATTGATCCAGCCAGTTAGTTTCAGTTCAGGAAAGCATTCTCACTTAAGACAGCGGGGGTCTATCTTGAATCTCAAGCTCAGCCTCGACTATTTTTACATCATGATCGGTGGAGAGGGAAAATCCTAGGAGCATTCTATCTATATCCAACTGGGAATATGCTCTGGGCTCAGCTATGAAAGCAGCTCTTCTGGGTCGGGAGCAGAGCTTGATTGAATATTTGGGCGTGAAGCCTTGGTCACCTATGGTCAGCTACGAGCTCTAGATATAGAATTCTATAGCTCAGCAAAGAGCTAGCTTTGTCAGCAGAGTAAGACGAGGTCGTGAAGAAAGAGTCAGAGGTGGGCTTGGACGATTCGTTGCTTGCAGCCTGATTTTCTTAGTAGCAATGATTAGAACTAAGAAAGAAGCACTAGGCGGAAGCTAGTTAATAGGGAATGAATATTAATCGGCCATCTACTTCAATAGAATGATTCGATAAAAAAATGCAGGATATGGAAGAAAATACTCTCCTTTTTCAGAAACTTGTAACTCTCCATTACCACATCCTATTTGAATGGAACTCGAGAGTAGGGAGGAAGCATTCAGAGAGCCCACGTAATCACTTCCAATCACACATGATAGATTTTGACACACCATGGAAAAATTTGCATGTTGCATTCAGAGCCCACGTAATCACTTCCAATCACGCATGATAGATGTAAAGATATATTTTATGTTATGCTATTATGTTATGTGTACTATTTCTTATTTTCCTTCTTCTTATGAACGCTTTATGCAATTTACCTATAGGCTACTTTCCTATATAAGAGAGCCTAGAGTTTATGGAATAAACAACTTGCCCATTTTTCCCAACATGGTATCAGAGCGGCGGTCTTAGGCCGGAGCTCTCGTACCCGAAACCCTAACCCTAACCCCACCTTCCATCCTCTCCCTTTCCGCGCCGCCTCGAAGCGCAGCCTCGCGGCTCCTGTCGCGCCGCCTCGCGGCCCCTAGCTGCGCCTCCTCGTGGTTGGCGCAGCGCCGCACCATCACCCCACAGCCCCTGTAGTCCTTGTGCGCACACACCATCATCCGTGAGCGCACCCCATCACCTCGTGATTACTGTTGTGTTGCCACGCAGCCCCCGTACGTACGTGCCATCGCCTCAGCGCGTGCGCCCCTGTGCCTACATTTCTGTGCGTGTGTGCGCCATCGCACCTCGCGCGCTCCTTCCCTCGCCTGCAGGGTGCATTCAACCTTCTCTAAGAGCATCGTCATCCAACCCTCTTCCATGATGAGATCCGTTGCATGAGTCTACACATGCAATCAAATCTCTCCATGTCTCTGTAGACACGATCTTGTCTAGTCTTCAGCCCTAGTCTTTTCAAGCCTCCATGTCAGAGAACAAGGCCGATATTCCCTCCATAGGCGCCTTCAGACTCAGAGGTCATGCACCTATAGTCAAGATGGATGGATACAACTATGAACTGTGGGCGATGCAGTTCATGAGCATGATGAAGTCTACTGGTAAGAAACACATTCTTACTGAGGAAGAACCGACTGAGAAGACTGGGGTTAACGCCTCATGGGAGGCGGATGATGCATATGCCAAAGTTTGGCTCTCAGGAACGTTGGCAATAGAGATTGCCAATGATATATTCCATCAGCCCACAGCCAAGACAATGTGGGATATTCTTGTCGTTACTTATTCACAGGCAAAGAACAAGACGAAGATTCTGCAACTCCAACATGATATCTTTACTATCAAAAAGAATGGTCGGCCTCTTCACTCACTATATACATCCCTACGTGGGATGTTCGAGAAGATATATAGCTTCATGCCTCTAACATCTACCCCTGAGTAGCAGAAGACTTATAGAAATGCCAATGCCATCATGGTTGGTGTGTTCCTAGCCGCCCTTGATCCAGAGACGAGGCGGCATGTTCCCAGATCTTGGCAGACTCTACTATTCCTCCTATGGAGGAAGCCTTTCGCAGACTCAGTCGTATTACTGTTCCATCTTCTACTGTCAATCAGACATCCTCAGCAATGGCGGCATCCCGAGGTCACGGTGGTTCTTCTCAGTTTCGTAGTCGTGGACCTCGGGGCAGGGGAGGTCGTGTTCGCCAACCATGTACTTTCTACCATCGTTCTGGACATACAGAGGATACATACTACTCCAAGTATGGATTCCCTGCTTCTGCACCAGTGGCTGAACAGATTGAGCTTCCAGTTGCTTCCTCTTTGGATCAATGTTTTGATGATTTTATAGCTCGTTTGAGGGGTATTATACCTCCCTCTAGTCCTGTGTCACCCTCGCCGGCCTCCGAGAGTCATTCCGATGTCGCTGCTTCAGCTTCCTCCAGTACCTCAGGTAGTACTTATGCACTCACTAGCAGTAGTGGATCTGATACTATAGAGTGGATTAAGGACTCTCGTGCCACACAACATCTGTGTGGAGACATGGATCAACTTATAGCCTACAGACAGGTTCCTCCAGGACGCACTGTGGTTATTGCAGATGGGACTCACTCCCCGATCACTGGTCAGGGGGAGATTAGCTTGACACCCTCTATGCATCTAAAGAATGTGTTGCATGCACCTGATTTCTCTATGAATTTGTTGTCAATTAGCCAGATTACGAAGGATTTACATTGTCGAGCCATTGATCCATCTTCTCTCGTTTTTCAGAACATCCTTACGGGCAACGTGATTGGGAGTGGCCATGAGCAGGGTGGCCTCTATCGCCTAGTTCGAACTCCATATGCTGGAATCTCCTCTCTTCCTAATGGACCTGTCTCAGCATTTATGTGGCACCTGCGCTTTGGTCATCTACCACTTCAGAAACTATGTCGTGTTCTACCCCAGATCTTGCCTCACACGTCCTTTCAATGTGAGGCTTGTCAGTTGGGAAAGCATCATCGATCTACCTTTCCCAGTCGTCAGAGTCGAAGAAGTAGCTCCATTTTTGAGTTGTTGCATGTCGATATTTGGGGTCCCAGTCATGTCCCTGATCATCAGGGGCACAGGTTTTATCTTATCGCTGTTGATGCTTTTTCTCGTCTGTCTTGGGTCTTCTTATTAAAGAATAAATCTGAAGCTGGGAATGTTATAAAAAATTTCATAAATGAAGTATGTAATGTTTTTTCTGCCTCTGTAAAAATTGTGAGAACTGATAATGCTTTGGAATTTTGCACTAATACTCTCTCCACTTATTTTTCCACCCAAGGAATTATTCATCAAACATCATGTGCCTATACTCCCCAACAAAATGGAGTTGCATAAAGAAAACATCATCATTTGCTTTGATGTCACTAGGACGCTTCTCATCCAGAGTCGTGCTCCTCATTTTTTTGGGGGCGATGTTGTTCTAACGGCATGCTATCTCATAAATCGCATGTCGTCATCAATCTTAGGTGAAAAGATTCCTTTCTCTTTGACCTTCCCTGAAAAGGAATTGTTCTCACTTACTCCTCGTGTGTTTGGCTCGGTTGCCTTCGTCCATCAGTCGTCTCCAGGTATTGACAAGCTTTCTCCTAGAGCTGTCAAGTGTGTCTTTGTCGGGTACTCCAGGACACAAAAAGGGTACATGTGTTATGATCCGATGAGCAGGAAATATTATGTTAGTGCCGATGTGACATTTTTCAAGTCCGTTATGTACTTCTCCCCTACAGGTGATCGGTTGATGTCTTCAGACATTGATGAAGCCATATACATGCCACCACCTCCACCACAACCATCTCCGTTACCACCACCACCACCTACGCCACCCCCACTTCCTATTACAGACCATGCTCCACCATTGCCACACTACTATACTGATGAAACTCGGTTTCATCATCTTCTTTCTATATTTTTAACCCCCTTGCTTAAGTTTGGGTCAATAAAAAACCAATTAATGTCTTGTAATTATCAGAGTCTTGAATAAATTAAAAATCACAAAAAATGGCAAAACAAAAATTCGTGGTATTTTTAGCCTTAAAAATACCCTCAAAAATATTTTGTGTCTTCAGATGATCTCATCTCTATTTCTGGTCACTTTGAAAGTTGTAGATCTCATAGAGATCTACAACTTTCATGTTTTGAGTTTTCTCAAATTCGGCCATTTGCTCCTTCATATCCCATCATCTTCTTCTGAATAACCTAATTGGGCCACATGGCTCATTCTGGTTGAGCCACGTGGCCGCCCATCCTCGCGCCACGCCACCTTCACCAGTCGCCGTTGGATGGAGGCTTTGGAGTCTTGATCCCCTCCGTTCATCACGCATTCAACATCAATCGTTCGATCTGCCCCCTAAACCCATCCTCACCATCCGTCAGCGCTTGTACCTCAGTTCGCCACGTGGCGGCATTTGCACCTCACGATCACCTCCATCTCGACCGTTCACATCACCCATATTCTCTGCCCTCCGATCAAACTCCTGATTTCATCCCCGCCGCTCACCAGTGCCGCGCTCATACCACGACACGTGGCGACATCATAGCCCTTCGATCATGTCACCTCGATCTCATTAGAGCCGTTCTTTAGCGCCCAATCGTCAGCCGTTGGATCTCCAGATCCAACGGCCATCACATTGTCGTCAACCTCTGCCCCCCTCTCTTTCACACGTTCGCCACCTCGCATAACCTCCTTGCCCTTCCCATTTTCTCCATCTCCTCCAGCTACCTCCTCTCTCGCTAACCGCTTCACCATGTACCCCCATCACCCACGATCCTCGCGAGCCCTCACGCTCTCCACGAAGCCTCTCCGGTCACTCCCTATCCCTCGGTCAAACCATGTATGCCATCTCTGAAACCGCCAACTTCACCCAATAAATATTCCGCCTTCCCCTCCGATTAACCTCGTCCACCTTTACGCGGGGCATGGCCCAGCCCTCCTCCGCCTCCTGGTGACAGGGGGAGGTGGCTGGATCGAGCGACGACGACCAGCGCCTCCGGTGTCGACCCACCGTATCCACGACGGCGTTGCGGTGCTCCGAGCCCGCCAAGCTGCTCCCCATGGCTGGGGGAGTTCAGCGATGACCCAGAGTTCCTCCTCGGAGCTCGAGCACAAGCCCTCCGCCCGCCCGACCTCAGGTAAGTCTCCGCTACTTTTCTTGCATTTTTTCTTGATTTTGCGTAATTAATTAGGATGTTATACCCCTTCTTGACCTTCATCGCTCACCTCCCAAGCTTCGTCTTCCATTCCCCGTTCACGCGCTTCATCAGATCACCTTTCTTCGTTCTTCCATACCTCGATCACCGTCGACCCATCTCCTCTGCCACCCACGACGGAGGAGCTCCGAGCTGCGCCTTCTTCACCCACAGGAGCTCTCCACTTCGTTCACCTTCGCGAAACCCACGCTTCGGCTATTAGAATAACGTTGCAGGTCGACAAGTCCTTCAATGGTCGGAGACTCATCGGAGCCAATTTCGTCCACTGCGCCACCGTCAACAGAGCTCCGATGGGCTGATCCAAGAGGCCTAATGCCCTCCCCGAGCTCCCAGCGACCTCAACACACTTCCAAGGAGCTCTGGGGAGGTCCACAGCATTCGAGAACGAGCGGCGGAGGAGGAGCTTCATCGCCGGAGATCTAATCACGCCGCCTCCTGCAGCAGAGGAAGAACGTACATGCGTCGTTGGATGCTTCCTCCCGGAGTTCATCCAATGGCGCAGGAGCGGCCACGTCACTTACCAGCGGAGACTTCAGATACCGTTGGATCTTCGAAGATCTGACAGTGTACGATCAGCCACGCATCATCGCCAGACGAACTCCGAGCCTCAACGTCCGAACCTCCAGACTCGATTGACCCGAGCCTACTCCGAGCCTCCTACGACTCCAAGCCCGGAGGCTCATGTCTTCCTAGCCGATCCTAGCCTACTCGAGCCTCCGCCGAGCCCAGACGTCCACCAAGCCTGGGATAGCACGTGCTAGTCGTGTGCGATTCTGGGCAAATTGCAGAGACGCCCACGGATTTCTTCAATATTGCAGACAGGTCCAGAATCACGTGCCGGTCACGCGCGCCTGGGGTTATTTGTATGTTTGCCCTTGCGGGTTTTAATAATTGCAAATAAACCCCCGTGCGTGTGGGTTATTTACAGGGAAGGCCTTGCGCTTTATTTTTATTTCACTTTAGTCCCTCCCAGGGACCTGTTTGTATTTATCTTTTCATGTTTTCTTTCATTTATGCCCTTGCTTTCTTTCATGCATATCTTGAGCTTCATATGTCCGATTGAGTTGATTTCAGTTTCATTTTAAAGCTTGCTTGACATACTTTTTAATGGCATATTTATTTTCCTGTTTTGACACTATGATCTTAATGTATTATTTTAAACAACTCAAGTATCTTTTATGCCATTTAGACGACTCTTGCCTAGTGTGTCAAATGATTTACTGCTTAATTAAAGTCGGAAATTAACTAAGGGTTTAAGTTGTTCATGATTTTTACCAAGGGCATGCGTGCATTGCATTTCATCGCATTTATTTGCATGATTAAAAATAAAATAAAATAATGCATGTTTTATATTCGTTTGGTGCATTATCTTATCTTATTACATGATTTGACCTATGCATCTTTAACTCATCGCTTAATTAATAAGTAGAAATCTAGATAATCCGAGAAAGGCTCGTGTCCCTGAGTTCGACCTTGGTTTCTTGCCAAGTAAAAAAATGAATATGATCGTCTGATTCTTATTGACATATCAATTAGATGATCTTTGATGAACCTGGTTCGGCCCGACTGCGATGACATATTAAGTGTTAATTCCACACTTTTAAAGGGCCGGATTTTGCGGTTTATCAAATGGCGCCGTTGCCGGGGACACGGCTCATTTCTTGTATTTTTTGGATTTTTATTTATTTAATTAAGTGTTTCTCTTTATAGGTCAAGTGGTCCATTTGTCTTGCACTATAAAATTTTCTTCTCGATAGATCTCTAACCGTTGCTTTTGTGGTAGGGCCTTTGATTATTCAAGGAGGCGAGGAGCAGGAGCTACCCGCTGCGAGGAGCCGCAGAAGCACGCTTGGAGCATGTCGAGAAGAAAGAAAAAAATGTATCATTTTGCATTTCATTGTTTCATATAATAATCATCTTTTACAGCGGTCTTCAATCGAAGACTCGCGATTGTAATCGAACGATTGTGGTTGTGTGGGGATCGTCCCCACTTGAGTGTCGACCTAGGACCAGGCACGCGGCTCTCCGAGCTTATTTTATTTTTCATCTTTTACGTGCTTGCTCGTAGGTAGGACACACATTAATCAAAGACGCACCTAGCCTCGCTTCACTTAGCCAAATTTAAAAGATATTCCTCCTCGCTAATAGAAGCATGTTAGGTGCGGCTTTTTAATCGACTTGCATACATATTGACTTTGGTTTTAAAACAACCCAAATTTTCACGGATTTTCGCCAAGTCACTGCATGATTTCTCGCTAGCTTAGATCATGGTTTTTATCGAATACATGGTTTTTTCTCGGTTTCCCTCCTAGCTTGATCATCTAGGTTAATGGAAAATGGGAATGAACGGTAGACGATGATTTCTTGATTTATGTGCTCATCTTAATTCAGTGACAACCTTAAATAATAACTAGGACTGTTAATTGCAAGTCAACTTAAAATGGAGTAAAAGTTTGGTTTTGGGGAGAGCAACACCCTTGTTTACTTATTGATTCTTGCTTGACATTTTGCTTGAGTAAAGATATAATGTTTTAATCACCAATAAAACCGACAAGATAATAAACCAACTTCGGTTGGTTTCATGTGTGAGTTGGTGAAATTGAGGGTCTTGCATGCTTGATTGAGCCATGTTTGCTTCGATACACTCCCTAGAGCCTTAGTCACTCCATTAATCTCCGTAGATTCATCCGCTCACTTGTATATCCATCCTTCTTCTTCGTTCACCTTGGGTCTCTCCCAACATCAAATCTCATCTTTATACTTAGGCTAATCTCAGCCTAAGTATAGGGGGGACCCGAGTCCCTGTGATTTTCTCCACTCATCTATCCTTACCTTTATACTTAGGTTATTTCTAACCTCGGTATAGGGGGAGCCCTCCTTGGTTCCCGTATATTTCTCTATATTTAAATGGACCTATGGACTTGTATCATTTAGTCCTATGAGGACATAGCAAAGTTTAAGTATAGGGGGGTATACCGTATATGCAGTATACTAACTTTAGCTATAATCTGAAAAATTTGAAAAATTTAAAACTTTTTGGCTAAAGTAAAATTCTTTGGACTAAGTGGACTCAATTGTTTTCACGACTTTTCCATATTATGTTACACTATTTTTATAAAAATATTTTCGAAAATGATTTGAAAAATGAGTTTTTCTTGTTTTGAAAAATCTTTTGAAAATTTTTGTGACATGGTTTTGAAAATTTTCTTTCTTTTTTCAAGGAAAGTTGAGTCTAACCTGTGGTCTAACCTTCTATTAAAATCCATAAAAATGAGAAAATCCAAAAAATCCTTTAAGAGTCATTGGTGACTACTAAGCCCAATTAAGTAGCCGCGTTCAATGAGGTTTCGCTCTTAGCAGATTGGATGGTTTAGAGGACATCGCGTAAGACTCCGTCCTCAAGTAACGGGCTCCGGCCTGTACTTACATCCATACTGGCTGAATGCAGATGCATCTACTTAATTGAGTTTAGGCAGTCTTAATATCTCTTGAAGCTTTAAAAAAATCTGTTTTTGAATGAAGGAGTTGGATTAATCCTCTACTTTCACACTTCCATCCAGGATCTGAAATGTTTAAGGAAACTTAGTATTATGAGGTCATGAGATTTTGGGTTAACCAGCGTTAGCCATCAGGGTCTTAGACTTAATCACCCATATTCCCCTAGTTTTCTAGATTTGCATGCTATATTTCATGCTTAGTCTCAGACCATTAAGAATATGATCAGCACATCACATGCACGACTGCGGTTTTGATGAGATGAGTTGACTTTTCACCTGAGGGATTGGGATGAGGGATTTGAGTCTGGACTTGATCTAATGATGCTCGAGGATGGGATAAAATCTTTGAAGGCTTCATGAAACTTGAGTGTCAGCAATTTTAGTCACTATGAGAACTTGGTTCTTATACTAATCTCTTGACATTGACCTAAGTGCCAGGGTGTGAATAAATAAAAAAAATGTTGATCAGTGTGCGCCAACTCTTGGTAAAAACAGTGGAGCTAGCCAAAAATTATACAAATCAATGAAATGTCAAAGAAAAGCTCTCATTCCACAAAGTCAAATATCAAAGAGCTTCCACCAAAGGCGAGCACTCCCAAACTTTTCAAAGTGTCCACTTGGACCACCACTATTAGGATCAGGAGTCGAGCTTGCACCAAAAAAGGGCTCTGCATCGTAAATGCTACAAGTCTGGGAGTCGAAGGTACGATAGGTACTCAAAAAAAGACACACCCCGGTGTATTCCCAAGAAAACAAGTGCAGACGGCTCCATCTTCTCTTGACGGACGCACTGATCAACATCAAAAAAATGTGTTGCGTAAAAAGGCACTAGAGAGAATCATTGTTCCAATGAGAGAGAGAGAGAGAAGAAATGACACAATCCCATACCCTCCATTACTGGCCTTCCATCTACATTTTCTAAGTCTGACAACTAAAGAGACGGTGGACTGGATGCACGATTTGATTTATTCCCTAGAGTTGAGAATTGGGTCCTTAGGAGAATTTTTCAGATCAAGACCTTGGTTGAAGATTTGACTCTACTCTCGTGATCGCAGTCAACACTAAATGTCATATCCTTAGTGTATATGTACATCAGAGAGAGTCTAGATAATTAGAGGAATTGGGTACCTCTTGATTAAGGCTGGGTTGAACTCTAGAATTTTGGACCTCTAAAGTTGAGTAGACTTGAACAAATTGGATCCTGTACTCACATGCACAAGGGGGTTAATCCGGCTTATTCATTCTCTTTGATGCTCGAGGACGAGCATAGTTTAAGCATAAGGGGGTGATGAAACTCGGTTTCATCATCTTATTTCTCTATTTTTAACCCCCTTGCTTAAGTTTGGGTCAATAAAAAAACAGTTAATGTCTTGTAATTATCAGAGTCTTGAATAAATTAAAAATCACAAAAAAATGGCAAAACAAAAATTCGTGGTATTTTTAGCCTTAAAAATACCCTAAAAAATATTTTGTCTTCAGATATCTCATCTCCATTTCTGGTCAACATGAAAGTTGTAGATCTCATAGAGATCTACAACTTTCATGTTTTGAGTTTTCTCAAATTCGGCCATTTGCTCCTTCATATCCCATCATCTTCTTCTGAATAACCTGATTGGGCCACGTGGCTCATTCTGGTTGAGCCACGTGGCCGTCCATCCTCGCGCCACGCCACCTTCGCCAGTCGCCGTTGGATGGAGGCTTTGGAGTCTTGATCCCCTTCGTTCATCACGTATTCAACATCAGCCATTCGATCTGCCCCCTAAACCCATCCTCACCATCCGCCAGCGCATGTACCTCAGTTCGCCACGTGGCGGCATTTGCACCTGATGATCACCTCCATCTCGGCCATTCACATCACCCATATTCTCTGCCCTCCGATCAAACTCCTGATTTCATCCCCGCCGCTCACCAGTGTCGCGCTCATACCACGACACGTGGCGACATCATAGCCCTTCGATCATGTCACCATCGATCTCATCAGAACCGTTCTTTAGCGCCCAATCGTCAGCCGTTGGATCTCCAGATCCAACGGCCATCACATTGTCGTCAACCTCTGCCCCCCTCTCTTTCACACATTCGCCACCTCGCATAACCTCCTTGCCCTTCCCATTTTCTCCATCTCCTCCAGCTACCTCCTCTCTCGCTAACCGCTTCACCATATACCCCCATCACCCATGATCCTCGCGAGCCCTCACGCTCTCCATGAAGCCTCTCCGGTCACTCCCTATCCCTCGGTCAAACCATGTATGCCATCTCTGAAACCGCCAACTTCACCCAATAATTATTCCGCCTTCCCCTCCGATTAACCTCGTCCACCTTTACGCGGGGCATGGCCCAACCCTCCTCCGCCTCCCGGGGACAGGGGGAGGTGGCTGGATCGAGCGACGACGACCAGCGCCTCCGGTGTCGACCCGCCGTATCCACGACGGCGTTGCGGTGCTCCGAGTCCGAGCCCGCCAAGCTGCTCCCCATGGCTGGGGGAGTTCAGCGATGACCCAAAGTTCCTCCTCGGAGCTCGAGCACAAGCCCTCCGCCCGCCCGACCTCAGGTAAGTCTCCGCTACTTTTCTTGCATTTTTTCTTGATTTTGCGTAATTAATTAGGATGTTATACCCCTTCTCGACCTTCATCGCTCACCTCCTAAGCTTCGTCTTCCATCCCCCGTTCACGCGCTTCATCAGATCACCTTTCTTCGTTCTTCCATACCTCAGTCACCGTCGACCCATCTCCTCCGCCACCCACGGCGGAGGAGCTCCGAGCTGCGTTCTTCACCCACAGGAGCTCTCCACTTCGTTCACCATCGCGAAACCCACGCTTCAGCTATTAGAATAACGCTGCAGGTCGACAAATCCTTCAATGGCCGGAGACTCATCGGAGCCAATTTCGTCCACTGCGCCACCGTCAACAGAGCTCCGATGGGCTGATCTAAGAGGCCCGATGCCCTCCCCGAGCTCCCAGCGACCTCAACACACTTCGAAGGAGCTCCGGGGAGGTCCACAGCATTCGAGAACGAGCGGCGGAGGAGGAGCTTCATCGCCGGAGATCTAATCACGCCGCCTCCTGCAGCAGAGGAAGAACGTACAGGCGTCGTTGGATGCTTCCTCCCGCATTTCATCCAACGGCGCAGGAGCGGCCACGTCACTTACCAGCGGAGACTTCAGATACCGTTGGATCTTTGAAGATCTGACGGTGTACGATCAGCCACGCGTCATCGCCAGACGAACTCCGAGCCTCAGCGTCCGAACCTCCAGACTCGATTGACCCGAGCCTAGTCCGAGCCTCCTACGACTCCAAGCCTGGAGGCTCATGTCTTCCTAGCCGATCCGAGCCTCCGCCGAGCCCATACGTACACCAAGCCTGGGATAGCACGTGCTAGTCACGTGCGATTCTGGGCAAATTGCAGAGACGCCCACGGATTTCTTCAATATTGCAGACAGGTCTAGAATCACGTGTCGGTCACGCGCGCCTGGGGTTATTTGCATGTTTTCCCTTGCGGGTTTTAATAATTGCAAATAAGCCCCCATGCGTGTGGGTTATTTACAGGGAAGGCCTCGCGCTTTATTTTTATTGCACTTTAGTCCCTCCCAGGGACCTGTTTGTATTTATCTTTTCATGTTTTCTTTCATTTATGCCCTTGCTTTCTTTCATGCATATCTTGAGCTTCATATGTCCGATTGAGTTGATTACAGTTTCATTTTAAAGCTTGCTTGACGCATTTTTAATGGGATATTGGTTTTCATGTTTTGACACTATGATCTTAATGTATTATTTTAAACAACTCAAGTATCTTTTATGCCATTTAGACAACTCTTGCCTAATGTGTCAAATGATTTACTACTTAATTTAAGTCGGGAATTAACTCAGGGTTTAAGTTGTTCATGATTTTTACCAAGGGCATGCTTGCATTGCATTTCATCGCATTTATTTGCATGATTAAAAATAAAATAAAATAATGCATGTTTTATATTCGTTTGTTGCATTGTCTTATCTTATTGCATGATTTGACCTATGCTTATTTAACTCATGGAAGGTTGCATCCCGATATATCGGCGATATAGCGGCGATATATCGGTATCGACAGGTCACCGATATATCGCCGATATGGTCGATATCGGTATCGATAGGCCATTTTATTCACAATCTCGGTTCGATATCGGTGATATGGGTCGATATATCGTCGATATATCGGCGATATATCGGTATCGACATGCTACCGATATCGATAGTTCCATCCATGCTTTAACTCATCGCTTAATTAATAAGTATAAATCTAGATAATCCGATAAAGGCTCGTGTCCCTGAGTTCGACCTTGGTTTCTTGCCAAGTAAAAAAATGAATACGACCGTCTGATTCTTATTGACATATCAATTAGATGGTCTTTGATGAACCTGGTTCGGCCTGACTGCGATGACATATTAAGTGCTAATTCCACACTTTTAAAGGGGCGGATTTCACGGTTTATCATATACCCGCCGGCCTGCTTCTGCTCATGGTCACCGCTCATCATCTAGCACGCATGAGGTATGTCATGAGAATATAGTTTCAAATGATGGATCTAATGGTTTACCTGAGCAGGCTTTTTTACAGGGGACAGATGAGGAGGATATTGATTTGGATCTACTTATTGCGCTACGGAAGCAGAAATGTAGATGTGCATCATATCCTATAGCATCCATGGTTTCTTTTGATCGCTTATCTGGTGAATTCAGGAAGTTTGTTGTTGCACTATCTGTCGTGGATATTCCACGGAATTACCAAGATGCTTTGAAGGACAGTCGGTGGCGCTTACTATGAAGAAGAGATGGCTTCTCTTCAGTCGAGAGGCACCTGGAGCCTTGTCCCTGCTCCTACTGGCATGTCTACAGTTAGCTGTAAATGGGTGTATAAAGTGAAGCAAAATGCAGATAGTAGCATCGACAGATACAAGGCATGCCTAGTTGCACGAGAGTTTACACAGACATACGGGGTGGATTATCTTGACACATTCTCCCCTGTTGCTCGTCATTCCACCTTACAAATCCTTCTCTCTGTGGCAGTAATTCAAGATTGGTCGTTGTTTCAATTAGATGTCAAGAATGCATTTCTATATGGTGATCTTCAGGAAGAAGTCTACATGCAACAACCACCTGATTTTGCTGTTAAGGGGGAGTGTTCGCAGGTGTGTAGACTTCATAAGTCGATCTATGGCCTTAAGCAGAACCCTAGAGCTTGGTTCCAGAAGCTTTCAAACTTGTTTGAAAGACAGGGGTACAAACGTTCAAATGCAGATCACTCCCTCTTTATACAGAAAACATCCAGAGGTATGATTGCAATTATGGTGTATGTTGATGATATTCTTATTACACGAGATGACATACAAGGAATCAAGAGGGCGAAAGAAATTCAGGGTAGTGGAGTCCTTAGATACTTTTTGGTGGAGTTTGCCAGAAATCAACAAGGGCTCGTGATGACCCAGAGGAAATATGTCACTGACTTGCTAAGTGAAACAGGAATGCTTGGATGTCGACATGCCACTACACCTATGGATCCAAGCATGAAACTATATGATGATGATACTGTTGAGGTGGATAGAAGGAGATACAAAGAGCTGGTAGGAAAACTTCTTTATGTTACCATTACCAGACCCGATATATCTTTTGTTGTTAGTCGGGTGAGCCAGTTCATGGAGCAACCACGTCAGCCGTCAGGTACATATGGACGCTATACAGATGATATTCGGGTATCTTAAATCATCTCCAGGTGCAGGTCTATTGTTTAGGAAAGGCATAAAGGTCACTATCTCAGCATGCGTAGATGCAGATTATGCAGGATGTCCTAAGGATAGGAAGTCCATCACTGGATTTGCTGTATATGTTGGAGATTCTCTTGTCTCATGGAGGAGCAAGAAGCAAACTGTTGTAGCCAGATCTAGTGTTGAGTCTAAATATAAGGCTATGGCCCAGGTCAGTACAGAAATGATGTGGGTTAAAGCAGTACTTACAGATCTATATATAGAGGTCTCATTTCCTATGGTACTGGAATGTGACAATCAAGATGCTATATTTATTACAAATAATCCAGCATTTCATGAACGAACCAAGCACATCGAGGTCGATTGTCACTATATACGAGATATGATCCCAAAAGGTTTTATTTCCACAATTCATGTCAGCTCAGGAGATTAGACTGCAGATATCTTCATCAATGCCTTACTTAGAGGACCATTCCAGAAGTGCTCGTCCAAGTTGAGCATGATTGATATCTATGCTCTATCTTGAGGGGGAGTGTAGAGATATATTTTATGTTACATTATTATGTTATGTGTACTGTTTCTTATTTTCCTTCTTCTTATGAACGCTTTATGTAATTTACCCATAGGCTACTCTCCTATGCAAGAGAGCCAAGGGTTTATGAAATAAACAACTTGCTCATTTTTCCCAACAATAGATTTTAACACACCATGGAAAAATTTGCATGTTGCGTTCCATGTAATGACTTCCAATCACACATGATAGGTTTTGACACACCATGGAAAAATTAGCATGTTGATCTGCAGTTGATTCACAACCACCTCAACAAAGATTTTAAAAAACATACACTATTTCCTTTTTTTAAGAAATAAAGAAAGAAAGGGTGATGTTAGACTACCTGCATTCATTTTAAGAGTAAAATCTCCATCAATTTTCTCATCATGCTGCAAAATAAATCGGATTTGGAACAATGCGGTCAGAAGAAAAGTTGGTGTAGCTTCGACTGAGGATAAGATACAAGAGAACCGTTTAAGGTGGTTTAGCCATTTGCAAAGGAGGCATGTTGACGCATCAATTAGAAGATGTGAGATTTGGGATGTCGAGCCGGCTAAAAGAGGATGACGAATGACCAAGATGTATAAGAAGGAGACTATCTGGAGGAATCTTAAATATTTATTTGGATCCAATTATGAAAATGACCCACAATAGATCTGAATGGAGCCAAAGAATCCATGTAGTTGATCCCTTACTTAATGTGGGAGAAAGCTTTGTTGTTTTTTTCAATCAAGTTGAGGGAGAATCCCAAGGTGGGATACTCCACAAGCTTTCATTAAAAATCATTTTTTTTACAGTTATGTTAACCAAGTATTTTGCATAATTGTCATTGTGTGCATTCCAAATAGCCCAAAGAGTGAAGAAAGCGCCCGAACAATCATCATATGAGTTGCCACATATAGGCCTGTCAAAAAATTCTTAGGTTTGACATTCGCTCAGATTCGGCTTGCTAAAAGTTCGATTCAGATTCGACTCGAAAATAAACGATCCGAACCTCAACACGAGTTTGGGCTCGATTAAATAAACGAACCGAACCTCAAAAACAAAGGTTCGCTCAGGTTCGATTCTTTAAAAATTCGATTATATGCACACATACATATTGTTTATATAAGGAAACACAAGGACTATTCACCTATTTTTCCAAAGCCATCCAATCATCCACTCCCTAAGTCCCTATTCTTGAAGCCCCACAAAATCCTTCCCTGCGGCTGCGGTTTTTCCCTTTGAACATAAACGTCTACACAACATTTATTCTTAAACGAACTTTTAACGAGCCGAACCGAACCTTTATGAACCTTACCGAGCCGAACCGAACCTGATTACGATTTTCATTTTATCGAGCCGAACCGAACCCGAGCCTGAAAGTATGCTAAACGAACCGAACCGAGCCTGAGTTGGTTCGCTCAGGTTCGGCTCGTTTACACCCCTAGCCACATACATATATTATAGAACTCTAGAAGTCGTCTAGGCTATCGATGCTATACCAAGGTAATCGGAGAGAATCCAAGATCGTCCCCAAAGATGTACAACAAAAAAATATGTGATTTAAGTCCTCAACCTCCTCATGACATCAAGGGCAAAAACCATCTCCAAACTCCAACTTGGAAGACTCTTTCTACATCCCATGTCTCACCATCCACACAAAAATTTTCCATCAGGACGACACTTTACTCCTCCATATTATCTTGAAGTCCATCACTGATGCTTGCTCGATCCTACATGTGATGCAAGCAAGAGATCGATAAAGCTTTTCTCACAGAAAATATGTCGTCTAGCCACACCCAATAGTCTGAACCTTATGACAGGTGCTTACACCATCTAGTGGCGCGATCAACTCCATAAATTCTCGTATCCTTCGGTTCGCGAAGTTGCCCACAAAGGCGGGTGCCCAAATCTCTCCATTCCAAATATGCGCAATAGTGTCCTATTGACCGCTTGTTAAAGAAAAAAGGCGTGGGAATCTCTCTGTTGGAATGCCCATATCAAACCAATCATCAAGCCAAAAGATAAACTCCGTGCCATTGCCTACCAATATCTGTGGAAGAGGCTGGATTTCAAGAAGCACCTTGATAACACCTTACCACAAGGAAGAAGAATAATGCAACCCCCCCCCCCCACCCCCACCCCCACCCCCCAAGTGGTAAGGTTCAACCCAATGCCATAAATGCGACGTAGTAGACAACAAACACGATCCTCGATCCCTCCCCATATTCGCATGATCCACTTAAAAATAAGGGACTCATTCATTTATTCGAACTTAAGAACGTCCAGACCACCCACTTCCCTCGATCTTAAAATCGTATGCCGATTTATGAGATGCATACCTTACTCCATTCATCATCATTTGCCCAAAAGAATCTTCGCATGAGTGACTCAAACCTTGCTCTCACCCCATAAGTAATAATCTCATAGAGCGGAAGAATAATGGGATGGCACTCAGAACATGTTTGATCAACACCAACCGTCCCCCTCTTAAGAGGGCCGAAGACTTCCACGGTGCCAATTTCTTCTCCAACTTTTTCACTAGATGAAGCCAATTATTATTCCTTTCTCTTCCAACTTTTTCACTAGATGAAACCAATCATTATTCAACAGTTTGCCTCCAACGAGATAAGTAGTGATCCCAAAGGAGTGCTCAAGGCACACAATCTCCATAGCATTATCCTTTGTATGATCGAATGGGACAACAACCGAGTTTCCGTAGTTAATTCTAAGATCGAAATATCCACAAATATGCCCAAGATATGTGATGTCTTCTTTGCATACTCGGCATCCCCTTCTATAAACATGACTGTGTCATCAATGATATAGAAATATCCATGTTGGAGAATCCAGATAGTATCTTCCCCTCCACCGCAAGGCCCATCAAGATTGCCAAAGCATAGGGGCATCCTTGCCTAATGCCTCTCTCCGAGTGAAAGAAGCCTCCCTCCAGGTGGCCAATTATCAGAACCGAGTAGGAAACCGTAGTTATGCATCTCTTCATCCACATTATCCACTCGGGTGGGAAGTCTTTGACTGCCAAGGACCAAATGAAGCGCCAGCTTACACTGTGTATGCCTTGGCAAAACCACCTTCCAAATAAATCCCTTAGTGCCCATGCCTTTCCAATCTAAGGCAATTTCCAACGCGATAACGAGCCCATCCATCATCTATCTCTTGGGTATGAATGTCGACTATACAAGAGAGATGATGTGATCCTCAGTTCGGCGCAAACGGTTGGCCAAAACCTTCTCAATAATAAGGTTTAACGCATTGGATAGGGCTATGGGTCAAATATCCTCCATCCGAGTGATGGAGTCACTATTGGGTAGCAGGAAGATCAATGCTTTATTTATTATGTCAAAATTGAAATTACCCCTTTTGAATTCAACGAAGACCTCTGTAAAGTCTCCCAAAACTCTCCATAAAACAATATGGTAATCCGTCCGGAGTCCGGACCAATGCATCTTCTACGTTAAGTTGGAAAATAGCGACCATGATCTCACGTGCACGGAAATTTGCCAAAACCTCCTCATGTTGCTCATGTGAAATTCTCCTCACTCCTTTGCCTAGCCAACCCCAACCTTCCCCTAGTTGAGTCATGTTTGCATCATAAAAGTGTTTTCGCAATGGCCCAATCAACATCACGGTCCCCCTGAACCAACTCTTCTCCCAACTGAATGGAGTCGATAAAATTCCTTCTGCGCCGCCCACTAGCCATGGAGCGAAAAAATATGGTATTCGTGTCACCTTCCTTGACCCACAGCTATCTCGAGCGTTGTTTCCATTCGATCTATGTCTTCTTATCTCCCTCCCTAATGATGTGAAGCTGCTCCTGCCATTCCCCCAGTTCCAACTCAGTGGGTGTCCTATCCTCCTCCAGTCTGTCCAAGCGCTCCACCGCAGCCTGGGCGTTTCTTCTGAGCTGCTTCCTCCTAACCCTAACATCATTTCCATATAAAATGAGCATCTTCCTAAGAGCAGCCAATTTAAGGAGCATTTGTTTTGTGGCCGAACATTTAGGCTTGTCATCCAGGAACTTGTTCGGAAATCATTTGTTCTTGTGAAAGAAAGGGTGAGGTTCCAAGATGCACACCCAAAATAATTCATTAGATCAGAAGAAATAGATTGCGGTGACCACAAACAAAGCTTCGGCACATTCAAGTACAAAACATACACAAAATTATGCTCACAGATTTCATATTTCACATTATTCCAAGCAAAACATGAGAATTTTCCAGATATGAAACAACATGACCAAGCCTACTCTAGATTGATGTAGCGTAAAAAGTAGAGATCCTGGCTCCTCCCTGGTCATGTGGAGAGCTCCAGCAAAACACTCTTGACGGGTTTGTTGAGCTTTATCTGTCCTATTTCATTGCCATCCAGAACGGGTGGAGGCAAGGGAAGGAGTTGTAAGGAGATGATAGAGACAAGTGGAGGAAATTCATAGTACGCATGCAAGGGCAACAGGGAATTTTTCAAGGGTAGAGTGGTACGGGCAAGCAGAGGGGAAGGTATAGATGTTACAGGCTGGGGAGAGCTTGCAGTAGTGCCATGAGGAGGATGGGGGATGGATTGTAATACGAGGGTGAACAGGGAGGGGAGGGAAGGTAGAGACAGAGAGATGATGAAACAAGAGGTGGGAGTAGGGTTGGCTATTGAGTCACGGCTCGATGAGCCAGGCTCGAGCTCGGCTCGATAAGGGCTCGTGAGCCTGGCTCATTAGACTATTGAGTCGAGCCCGAGCCAGAATTTTGGGCTCGATAGCTTAACGAGCCGAGCCTGAGCCGAGCCTCGCTCGGCTCGATAACTCAATAAGGGGCTCGATAACGAATATTTATACATATAATATTTATATATAATACAAACAAAATAAAAGTATCCCTTTGTAATTTTTCCTCCACTAACTTTGCCCCTCCCACGAGCCACGAGTCATGACCCAATTCTCAAAATCCCTTTCCCACCCACACATTTGCTCCCGGCCCATGCATTAGAAAATTAGTAATTTTTTTCTTTTTTATAAGCGAATAGAATATTATAATATATATTATAATTACGATTTTATACGCAACTTGGATAGTGACCTAGTGGTAAGGAACATAGTCTTAGATAGAGCAGGTCTTGAGTTCGAACCCGTGCAAAACACTTTTCCACTAAAAAGTACCCATTTTCCTTAACGAGCTTGCATTGGGCTCGAGCCCAGATCGGGCTCGATAAGGAACTCGGGCTCGATAATGGGCTCGACTCGAGCCTTATCGAGCCCGAGCCAACTCGATAAGGGCTCGAGCTCATCGAGCCCGAGCCCGGATGGGCTTATCGAGCCCGAGCCAGGGGCTGGCTCGGCTTGTTAGGCTCGATAGCTAGCTCTAGGTGGGAGGCCATGGAGTCGATAAATTGTTGCCAAAGCAATGGCTGTCATAGGGTAGGTTGTAGGACAAAGAAGAAGGAAAGTGGCAAGAGAGTGGAGAAGGAAAAAGAGGCAGAGAAGCTAAAGAACAAAGGGTCTCCAATGGACGGGGAAGGGGGGTGAGACATCTTGCAACAATTTCAAAGTTCGAAAAAATTAGCGTATCTGAGTTCCAAGCCAAACTAACCTATTGATAGAAATTGGAGGATCAAAATGCTTTGTAAATAAGGGGGTGGTGGTTATCTAATTAGGATAGTAGTTTGTAGTTTTATTATGAAATTTTAATTGCATAGCATAATTATCTGTAAGACTATCTAATGGTCCTTTGGTTGGTAAGAAGAATGTGATACATTGGAATGAGGCTTCTCCTCCAAATCCTAGTGTGGTTTGAATTGTTTCCCTTCTCAATTACGCGCATTCACATACTTCCCACCAATACCTGGCGCTACAGGCACATTTTCGCCTTCTTTCACTCGCTATCTCCATCTTTTCTCTCACCTGGCTCTTCTATTTGCATCATAGTTTCAACACAAACATATGCAGATAGCCACTGAGATAGCAGTAGCATAAATTAAGTTAAATCACATAAATGAGAATAAATGAATGAAAACAACTAGTTCTTGTTAGAAAATCAGAAGCGGAAGCGTAACATGGAAAAAGATAAATAAAATAAGAAGAACAGCTCCGTGAGGAGCGGGATGAAACCACGGGAGAAGCCCTCAAAGGGGCATGCTATGCATTGCTTTTTCTCAATGAGTACAGGAGGTCTGGGGCTCTTTATATAGCCTCTCCAGAGCCTCCAAGTCCCACCACTGGACGATGTGGGACTAAACAACTAGGTGGGGTAAATGGATCTCCTCCAGGATCCATTTACCCTGCTACAACTCAACAGGCGCATACAACTTATGCTCCAACACTCCCCCTCAAGCTGGAGCATGCAATGCTCAGCTTGGACAAACAGACAGAAACTCAACTCAACACTACAAGACACTACGGACAATATTAACCCAACGCATACATTGCTGCAGTCGAGGACGTTGCTTCTCATGCCGTGCATGTGAGGAGGACGAACGGGCTGGAGTGTGAGTCAACTGAAGACTCGGAACCTGACCATCGAGTCTGAACTTGCGCCTGAAATCTCCTCGTCGGAGAACTGGGTCTCGCCCATCTGGCTCAGAGAATGGTGCACTGCTCTGGTGTACCTATGATACCACATGAAAACTCTTGCCCTCAAGGGAATGGTTCTCTGCTCTGGAGTCCCTATGGCTCACATGAAAACTCTGGCCTAACAACAAGAAGAATGATGGGGACCTCTGATAATGATGGCAACATATGCTCATCTGACAATGACCGCACACTCGTGCGTGTCTGAAACTGGAGACTCGGAAACAATGATCGTCGAGTCTGAACCTGGATCTGAACCGTAGAGTCTGGAATCTGATCGGTCTGGAAATCTGAATATGCATCTGGAATACAAGACCTGTGCGACTCTACACCATACTCCCCCTTTCTCCCATACTTGTCGGAAAACAGACAAATTGACCAAGTTGGGAGAAGACAACATAATGGGGAAAACAAACATCACTTTTTTTTTAAAAGCCGCGTAATTTTTTTTTATCGGCTTTCCATCACAATCAAAATTTTTTTTAGCGTACGGCTTTTTCTTGTACGCGCCTTTTCTCGTAGTTTTGTTTTTGTTTTTTTTTAACAAATCTCGGCTTTGGCCCAAAGATACAGCCGCACCCTTCTCTCCCCCTTTTTTTAAAGGCCTAATTGGGCCCCATTCTCTCTCACCCCTTTGCCTTTTTCTTTCCTTTTTTTTTTACATGCGCGCCCACTTGGGCTTAAAAAATAGCCAAAATTTTTTTTCAAAGACCCGTAGCCCTAGGGAACCGTCTTCAAGAAGTAGCCCCCCCCCACTCGAAGGGGGTTTCACGCCGCCGCCCTTTGGAAAATTGCATGGGATTTCGCGCGACACGGGGGAGTCCGCCGCAAGGAGCAGGGTCTATGCCTATCGAGGCGCGATGCTGCGGCGGGAGGGGTGGCCAGAGGCTTGATCGCCTGCACCTGGGCGATCACGTGCGGTTGGGCGATCGACTGAATCCCCGAGAAAGATGCGCGTCGCCTAGGGCTGAACAAGTGGAGATGGGAGATGCGCCTGGGAACATATCCGTGTTACACTGGAGGATATCTGCTGGAGGGCACGTGCGCGGCGAGGAGGCGTGGTCTGATGGGTTTCCTGCGAGATTGCGAGCACACGCCGCCGCGATGGAGCGCCGCCGAGGGTTTAGAGGTCGGGAGGTGCTCGCGCTGCTGCACAGGATGAATCGCTCCGATAAATCGGAATCCCTCGCGCAAGCGGAAGATGAATCGCCGCGGAGAGTTGGTCTGGAATCGCCTGGGCGATGTCGCATCTGCGCCGCCTGTGGGAAATACTTGAGGGCCGTGGATGTTGTCTTCTTCCCCCGTGAAGAAAGGCCACCAGGGCATCTCCTGGAAGGTGCGATAGCATGAATGGTGGCTAGGGAAATCTCATGATTTTAGGAACCGCACAGAACATCGTCGCCATCGCGTGGATGAAGGAACAAGGAACCGAAAAGAAGAGCGTCGTGGCGGCAGAACATGGACATAAATTAGGGTTCCAGATGGGAACCCTAGAACTGGGATTATGGACTTAATTAAAAAAACTTCTCGAATAAACAAATAACTAGTAAATCGATTCTCAAATCGATCACAAACTATAATCGAAGAACATGATGAAATCCTCGAGAATCGACCCGCTCTGATACCATGTTAGAAAATCGGAAGCGGAAGCGTAACATGGAAAAAGATAAATAAAATAAGAAGAACAGCAGGATTTTACGTGGAACCCTACTCCGTGAGGAGCGGGATGAAACCACGGGAGAAGCCCTCAAAGGGGCATGCTATGCATTGCTTTTTCTCAATGAGTACAGGAGGTCTGGGGCTCTTTATATAGCCTCTCCAGAGCCTCCAAGTCCCACCACTGGACGATGTGGGACTAAACAACTAGGTAGGGTAAATGGATCTCCTCCAGGATCCATTTACCCTGCTACAACTCAACAGGCGCATACAACTTATGCTCCAACAGTTCTAAATTAGAAGGCCAGAAAACTATGTGCTTAAACATCACATAATGAAATTTCTTTCTTGCATTTGAGAAGAAATATACGAAAAATCTTCTTCGCGTTGAGAAAATGATTCCCTCGATGTGGAAAAGTAAAAATGATTCATGGACGATAAGCATCTTCAATAGATGCCAATTGATTTCAAATTTTAAGCTCTGCATTGTATTAGAGCTGCACATGATTTGCAATAGAGTTTTAACCTCTGTAAGACCTGCTGATTTGTCCACATGTAAGATCTGGGATAGTTGGTAAACAGGTCCACAAATAAATATTTAGATACCAAAAAAATAAAAAGTGGAATGACTGAGAGGGCCTCTCCACTCCATGCTAATAAGACATGTTAAGGTGATACACGATATCAAGGTGACAGGCTTTTAGATTGCAAGGTGAAAGGAAACAAAAAGAGGACTGCCAGATTGAAGCAAGGCTGCAATTACATGTTTGAATTAAAATAAGTTAATATGGTTTCTTTAATTTATAGTATACAGATAATCTTAAAAAGAATGTTCAAAAATTACAAAAATATCATATTTGCCACAATGAATATGCTAAAAGTAAATATAATATATAAAATATTATATTAGATACGCCTATATAATGAGAAGAGTAACAACAAGTCCAATATACATTAGCTTATCTGTTATAAACCACATATGCATGCATGATATCATTTTGCTTGTCATCAAGAATCCGGTCCCATCACAAACCAATGCCTCCACCGATGTTGGACGAAGTCTGCTTCGATACAAATCTAGAACTCGACCTCCAGTGCTAAATGCATTTTCAGAAGCTATGGTGGAAACAAGAATCGCCAGAATATCCGGTGCCATGACTGACTTTTCTGAGACAAAAGAGGGGGAAACACGCCATGATGTCCGCCCCAGGTATATTAGATTATTTGTAAAATACAAATGGTACCTCACATGAGCCAAGATTCAGGAGATTCTTGGCATGGAAGATTCAATTTTCAGAATAAAAGAGCTCATATGAGAAAATAACTCCAATGTGAGATAGCCAAAGAGCCTTGATAACAACGAGGGGCCAGAGCAACTCCGAGTCTGCTCGAGATCTAGCACGGTAGAGAGAGTCCCATAAATTTACAAGAGCAATCGAATGTGCTATAGTCCCGGTCGTTTAAGGTGTTCATCAACAGTCAGAGGAAGATTTCTAGCTTGACGAAGGAACCTCCAAAGGAAGATGACAAGGATTTTGAATCCTGATAGACGGACAACTTTCTGGTCATAAATTGGATGACTAAAAGTGTAGAGCCACAAATCGTGGTTAATTTCTAGTACAAGGAGACAACCAAGGAGATATGAGAAGAATGGACGCAAACATGCTCCCAGCAAACGACCAAGTCACAACTGGCCGATAATTTTTTTCAACATGCATATTTGATCTGCATCACAGGGTGACTCTACATTGGTAGAGTACTATCATTTTCTTACCGGATTGTATGAATAACTTACCATATTCCAGTCGGCATGTTGTACGAAACATGTGAGAGAGAGAGGAATGGTAAGTATACAGGTCTCTTGTTGGTCTACATCCTCGATACCAGAATGTGAAGGAACAATTCCTCACATTCCGTCCATCAAGATCATATTTGGACGCCTGAAGCAGATTGAGAATTCCAATGTTCGTACGCAGCCTCCACACCCTGTGGAGAATACGATGTTTGCATCCTCATTGGGACGAGGAGATCGGTTCAGCTACAGGGTGGTCCCTACAGAGGTGGTTGTGACTATGGTCGTGGTCGTGATCATAGTCACACTCCTTGCATTCATTATGAGAAAACGAACCACCCTTCTGAGAAGTGTTGGGCGAAGTTTGGGATGCCACCACAGGCCCGCTTGGCATCCGAGTGCAACAACAGAGGCACCTGCACAGGACACTACTGGACATATTATCCAACTTTCAACCTCAGAGTATCCACGCCTGATGGAGATGCTGCAGCATTCTGATGCTACATCCAGTGAAGCTACTCATACGGCTCATCTGGCCATTCCGTTAGGTACCATTGCCAACACTACAATAGCTAATGCTCCTGCCTGTATCATCGACTCCGGTGCATCCACTCATCTGATAAGAAAAGGTAGTTTATTGACTTCTTATCAGCCTTCTTCCACTATGAAGTCTGGTAGAGTGGCCAACGAGGCTCATTCACCAGTTACATCTATTGGGACTATGGAGTTATCTTCCAGACTCCGTCTTACGGGGGTTTACTATGCCTCAGATTTCCCTTTGAGCTTTCTATATGTTCATAAGCTCACGACATCTAGACGATGCGTATTTTTGGTGGGGGACATGAAAATAATGGACTCTATTATCTTGACATTCCTCTATATTTTATTTTTGTCGGTGCTATGTCGATCTCTTCTGACCCTCGTCTGTGGCATCTCCGTCTTGGTCATTTGTCTGCTAAATCTCTCTCCAAGATGTTCCCTGAACTCTCCACTGAAGCCATTTGAATGCGAAGTGTGTCAGTCCGGGAAACATCATAGGACGTCTTTTCCTGCGAGAGCTGAGCCTCCTCGTCCTGTTCCTTGTGTTAGTTCACTGTGACATCTAGGGTCCTTTTCTGGTCCATGTTGTAGGTGGTCACAATTATTTTATTATTTTTGTCGATGATCATAGCAGATGTTCTTAGGATCTACCTAATAAAAGAGAGATCAGAGATTAGTAAGATTGTCAATTTTTTTTCCAACTCATTAAGATTGCATTATCTACTTGTAATTAGATTTTGAGGATTGATAATGCGCTTGAATTTACGCAACATGATTTTGTGTCCTTTTTTATTTTCAGTGTACTATTCATCAAACGTTGTGTGCCTATACCTCTCATCAGAATGGAGTTGCTGAGAGGAAATTGCGTCACCTTCTTGATATTGCTAAATTGCTTCTCTCACATGATAGTTCCTAAGACTTACTGGGGGACGCCATTCTTACTGCAGTCTACCTTATAAACAGGGTACCTTCGTCTGTTATACAGGGAACTACTCTTTTTTCAATACTTTACCCTGAGGAGACACTTTTTCCCCTACCTTTGTGAATTTTTGGGTGCGCATCATTTGTTCACAATTTTCATACTGCAGATAAATTGTTTGTCCGTGCAGTCAAATGTGTTTTTCTTGGGTACTCTCGAACCCAAAAGAGGTATAGATGCTATGATCTTGTAGAGCGTCGTTACTATGTCTCTATGGATGTCACCTTTTTTGAACAGACTAATTTCTTTACACAGCACGTCGGTGATATACCCTTAGATAGGGCTGGCTATTGAGTCACAGCTCGATGAGCCAGGCTCGGGCTCGGCTCGATAAGGGCTCGTGAGCTTGGCTCATTAAGCTATTGAGCCGAGCCCGAGCTAGATTTTTGGGCTCGATAGCTTATCGAGCCGAGCCCGAGTCGAGCCCTGCTCAGCTTGATAATTCAATAACGGACTCGATAAGGAATATATATATATATATTCTATTTGTGAAACTACAATGGTTTTTATTTTTATTTGTATTAGTTTTGCAACATTGTTAATGGTGGATTACGTGTTTATGTAACAACAGTGTTGGGTGGACTATGTTGTAGACTAGGATTTTCTACCTTTTATCTATGTTAATCTAGGTTATAGTTAGATATTTAGTATTTTTTTCTTTTTTATTAACAAGCATAATGTTACAATATATTATAATTTAACTTTTATATACAACTCGGATGGTGGCCTACTAGTAAGGTGGACGATCTTTAAAAAGGTCTCAGGTTCGAGCCTAGGCAAAACACTTTTTCACCAAAAAACACCTATTTCCTTAACGAGCCTGAATAGGCTCGAGCCTAGACCAGGCTCGATAAGAGGCTCGGGCTCGATAAAGAGCTCGGCTCAAGACTTATCGAGCCCGAGCTGGCTCGATAAGGGCTCGAGCCCACCGAGGTCGAGCCCGAGCCCAGTTGGGCTTATCGCGCCCGAGCCCGAGCCCAGCCCTGGCTCGGCTCGTTAGGCTCGATAGCCAGCCCTATCCTTAGAGTTACCACCACCACCTATCATTTATAAAAGATAGAGATTGCCAATAATAATAATGAATCTGTTCCAGGAAGAAGTACCTTCTTTGAATGTCCCTACCACTGCTTGTCTGGATGCTCTGCCAGATCTCCCTATAGCTCTGCGGTGAATTAAGAGGCAATGTACTTTTCATCCTATCTCCTCTTTTACTTCCACTGACGGTCTTTCTAATGGTGATAGATGGTTTACAGATGACATGATGGCGATCATTGTTCCACGTGATCATAATGATGCAATGCAGGACCGCAGTTGGAAGATGGCCATGGAGGAGGATACGAATGCTCTTAAATCCAAAGGCACATGTGATCTAATGTCCTGCCTACGACGGTGAAATTAGTTGCATGTAGATGGGTCTTCACGACCAAACAGTCATCTGATAGAACGATTGATAGATTGAAAGCATGATTGGTGGCAAAAAGCTTCACACAGACATATGGCGTGGATTATTTTGAGACCTTCTCACATGTGGCCAGATTAGGCTATGTTCGCACTATTTTATTTGTTGCAGTCAACAACAATTGGCTTTATTCCGATTTGATGTGAAGAATTCCTTCCTCTATTGTGATCTTGAGGAAGAGGTTTATATGATGCAATCACTTGGTTACTCAGTCAAGGGAGAATGTGTATGTCGACTTCGCAGGACTATATATAGCCTGAAGCAAAGTCCACGAGCTTGATTTGACAAGCTCACTACAGAAATTGGCTCTCTTGGGTTCCAGAGGATGGCATCAGATTACTCCATTTTTGTGAGATGACGATCCATTGGGACTGTGATATTGGTCGTCTATGTTGATGATATGATAGTAACTGGTGATGATGAAACATGAATTGTAGAGACCAAGTCCTTCCTCCAGAAGGTGTTTATTACCAAGGACCTTAGTCTACGCTACTTCTTAGGTATAGAGATTATCCGCACAACATAAGGGTTACATCTGTCATAGAGGAAATATTGCATGGACATTCTTACAGATGCAGGTTTGCTTGGATGCAAACCATCGAGCATCCCAGCAGAGGCACGGAAGCATACCAATGAAGTACTTCTCCATATTCTACATTTGAGGATCCTACTAGATGTAGAAGCCTAGTAATTAAACCCCTTTACCTTATTGTCACTAGCATGATATATCATATGCTGTCAGTAGGGCAAGCCAACACATGGACATACCATGCTACGGTCATTGGTAGGAAGGCCTCCTCATACTTCGTTATCTAAAGAGGTCTCCTGGATGTGATCTTTTCTACAGAGCAAATGGTCACACCAATATTACTGCTTATGCTAATGCAAACTATGCTAGCTCTCCGGATGACATGCAATCCACCACTGGATATATTATGTTTGTAGTAGGAAATCCGATTACTTGGCATAGCAAGAAGTAGACCATTGTATCTAAGTCAAGTGTCAAAGCATAACATAGGGTAATGGCTCAGGCCACATGTGAGATTACATGCTTGACATCTTTTTGACAGAAGTTGGACTTCCTATAGCTACCCATGTTCCTTTGTATTATGACAATAAATCTGCCACATATATTGCTATCATGTCTTTCATGAAAGAACCAAACATATTGAGATTGATTGTCATTTTACGCCAAGGGAAGATTTGCATTCCACATTTGTCTACCGATCTTCAGCTTGCTGACATTCTCATAAAGTTACTACCCAAGAGATGTACATTTGAGCTTATTTCCAAGTTGGGCATGATCGACAGATATGCTCCAACTTAAGGAGTGTTAGAATTAGTGTTGATCATATTCTTTTACCTTGTAACCCCTTAAGGGTACTATTGTAATTCTTATTTTTAGCTCCTTAGGGTTTCTTGCTATAGAAGAACCCCTAGAGCCTATGGAATAAACAATTGATTCTCTTAATATTCTCCATAGTGGGCATCAAGCAACGAGGCGACGGGCAACAAGGTGATTGACAAGGCAATCAAGTGACTATCCCAATTAGGCCCCCAAACCTGGGACATGTGCAAGACAACCCTTCAAGATTTTGTTTAGCCCAGAGTGCAAGGTGACAAACTTGACAGATGTTATCTAGTTTGGCAATAGCCCAATACATGTAAATTTGTGAATAAATGGCAACGAGGCGGTGAAAGCCCTTTCTTTCTATAGAAGAGTTCTTTATCGGAATAAGACTCTTACTGATTTATTAACAACAAGTAGATCGGGAATTAGTAATGTGTCAGGAAAAACTAGTACAAGAGGCTGTGGATGAAAGAGCTATGAAAAAAGAACCAAGGCAAAGGCATTGTTGAATTATGAAGATTCCGGTAACAGAAGACTCAAGAATTGTCCTCAGAGTGAAGTATATGAAAAACATCATCAGCCCTTGGAAAAAGAACTCGGGTTCTAGCTGACTGGATCGGATTCCAGCAAGCGAGACGGGAGGAGTTCTATAGCCAGAGGACTCTGCCTTGTTCGCGAGAGGTTGGACTTTCCGTTGCGCTAATCGCGTTCGAGGCAAGAGAAAAACTCACGATTGGGAAGATAGCCTTCCTCTGCAAGGATTTTCGGAAAATTCGTCCAATCGCTAGAATGTCCTGATAGTTCACAACTGACGCACCAGGCGGGGCAGAAACAATGCTCCAGGTACCACGAGACCGAAGGGCTGCCATCTCCAATTTGACATGGCCTGGACCAAGAGAGGAGTTGGCTTTACGCCTCACTAGTAGAAGACGGCTCAATTGGAGTCAGAAGTCCCCAAGTTTTCGTCTCCTGGGGGATCGTCAAGCACATCCGGCAAGCGAACCTTCTCTGACCTCTCCTCCCCCGCTGCCCCGCTTCGCTTTGGTGGATCCAAAGGCCCTCTCTCTGTAGGACTCGCTATCTATGCCACAAGGCTAATCTGCGGCAAGCTGGATCAAAACTAGAAAAGCGAATCAGAAGGGCCCACTATGAGAAATTGATTTGAGACTTGGCTTCTGCTCTTTCAAAGAAAAAACAACCTTGACAGTTTTGATGCTAATTGGTTTCTATCGGGCAGTGGACAATTATATATTTACACCTGTATCACTCAAATGTTTTTAGAAATTAATGTGAACAAAAAATGGCGAAGCCTTCTCCCACTTTAAGCGGGTCGGCTACATGGATTATTGCTCAAATCCACCACTTTAAGTGGGTCGGCTACATGGATTATTGCTCAAATCCATGTTAAAAGATCCAACTATTTTTTAAGATGGTTGTCGTCTACCTAATGCAACCCCCACAATGAGGGATTTGAACCCTGATCTTTTAAGTGGTAGGTACATTGCACTACCACCAAACCATTAATGTGAACAAGAAAGAAAGAAAGAATTGGTGCACACAGTCATATATGTCGGAATGGTGACCTTAAAAAGTTGCAATGGCGAACTAAATCAATCAGGTGATCCAAAATTTTATGGAGGAAGAATGACTCGAAAAGTTCATAGTGGAAGTTGTTTTCAACATTTACGTACTGATCATTCTTTCTCAAAAACAAAAAAGATTCCAACAACAAACTAATATATTTGAACTTTTAGAAGAAAAAAATGGATACAGTTGAAAACACTAAAATTATGTTCAACTCTTGGAATGAGCTGAACAACAACAATCCATGAACTGGACAAAAACAAATTGCCCTCTTACTCCAAGAGAGATTCAAAGCTAAAAAAACACTTACATGAAACAAAAATGGCATGATCTCAAATCAATAACGATCTACCATGTAATGGCCAGTAGATGCAAACGAGTATATCATACTATCGAGCTAATTAATATATTGTGATCCCCGATCCCTCAAGGAGATAAATTTAAGTAAAGGTAGACATTTCCCAGATAAATTTAAGATAGACATTTCCCACCCTTGCTCTCGGGCCATCCCGCTTAACCATTCAAATAGAACAGAGATAAATGACTTACTGCATAAAATTGTAATAGAGATAAGGTATGCACAGCAACAACATGAACCAATGCCCAGAGAAAAGGAATAGTAGGCATAAGGCTCCCTGCAGGATAAACTCCGGTATAACAACAAGATTTATCCTTGATGCCGAATCATAAGGGTTGATATAGTCCGACTCTAAATCCGTCAGGCAGACTAGCTGCAAATATGTTAAAAAATAAATCAAATTATAGATAAAAACGTACTAGAAAACCTCTATATTTTGATAGATCGAATTCATGCAATCATAGAACCACAAAAAAATTGAACCAACGAACATGTCATCTGGTATTCGGGTAAAAGAGATCACTGGAGAATCGATCTTTCTCAGCGAGAGAGAGGGAGAGAGAGAGAGAGAGAGAGATTTTACACTGGCAAGATGTTGACGTGCACCGACCATCATGGCGTTTACACAGAACAGTTTTTACAGGTTTGGGAGACACGCTCGCACTCTTATAGAAAGTAACAACGATGGATTTGTATTCCTTCTTCTGATAGTATGTGACTTAAGTATCACGATTCTCTTATTGTCGCTATGAATTTTGATGAATCCAAATTCTACCATACAGATTTTAAGATAGACCCGTCTTTGTGAAACTGTATACATTTAAGATATGCAGGTTCTAGATAGGCAAATCACCTCCTCAGATAGAAGACTAGACTAATCCAACTGCCATGGATGGAATACACACAACATCTTTCCAGTATCTATGAGAATCTACGTCCAACAAACTGTCTACAGTGTATTAGATTGCTATCATAACTAAAGAAAATAGCCAAACTGTAACATATAGCACAGGTGATGAAAGAGATCCTAGATTCCTACCAGCCAATTCACTTATCTAAAGATCTAAGGGCCTATTTGAAATAGGGATGGGGCTAGAAGTTTGGCTTAGTATCGAGTTACAAGCTTCACATTTACTTGTGTTATAATTACATATTATTCGTAAGAACTGATCATTTGTATTCATTTAAGTACTTATTGCAACTATCTATCTGGCACATCATGAGGTCATTTATGACTAGCTAATAACTTATCCAACAAAAAACCCAAATTCTCAACAGCACCACGCATACGGAAGTTATCATTCTTAACTTCTAACACTGACTCAAACAGGGCCTATAGGATGTATGTACGAATCCAACGAGTATGTCCAAAAAAAACAAAAGCTCTACGCTATGAAATTAATAGCAATTCCTTCACTACCAAACACCACTGCAATGAACATGAATCAATCATCAGTACGCGACCACAACAGCATCAAAAAAATCAAACCACCAAAATCCAACACACGCCGTATCCTCAAAACGCAATTCGAAAGCGAAGAGAGATCAAGCCCCTGATAAACAACATCAAGATCGTTCCTTTCCTGGATATCCGCGCTGCCACATCGATTTCTAGGAAAACCCACATCACCCAAATCCTCAAGAACGGAAAATTCCATCGAATTAGAAAACCCTAATCACCAAAACAAGCAAAAAAAGCGGCACCTTTGGCAGTGGAGAGAGTACCTGGTACACTACGAGGACGAGCAAACCCATGAGGGCGAAGAACGCCACGATCCATGCCAATATAATGGGGATCATCTCACATCTCCCCTCCGCCTCAAGCCCAGAGTCCCTAACTGTGAAGATCGGTGTTTGCTTCCAAATTATTTTATTGATGGTGGAGAAGGAACCCAAGTGAAGACGTGCTATGGACGAAGGCGTCAATCTCAAGATAGGAATTGAGGAGGTAGTAGGTGTCACAGTGTCAAATCTCAAACTAATCCTTGAGCTAAACCAGCTAACCAGCCTTCCAAGTAACTGTAATATTTCAACACCATAGATTCCCTTATATCCTCTTTTGGTATGTCCAAACATGTGCCGACAAGTTTGATCGCAGTAAGATGCACACCAAACTAGCCTAGATCGCAATCCTTGACGATTACACGCAATCATCTACTGAAAGCATGGAAGGACATATCGAAATCAGTATCGATATCGGTACCATGTCGATACCGACGACGCCATATCGCCGACATCGGACCAAATCTCATCTTTTTTGCATGTCGATACCCGATATCGGACATATAGACGATATATCGGTGACCTGTCGATACCGATATATCGCCGATATATCGTCGATATATCGCGATATGGTCATCCATGACTGAAAGTATCCATAACCAGCTACAAGCATCCACAACCAGCTACAAGCATCCATGATCAGCCGCTATCTTCTGCGAACAATTACATTAACAAAAATCGTATGCGTCCTTTCATGAGCAATCATAATTGTCTCCAACTAAAACAAAGAATACAAGTACAAACACGCTCAAGCAAAAACACACAAGATATGCGAGCCTTTATGTGTTAACAAGGGAGAGGTGTGCTAGATGAGGCGAGATGTGGATAATGAACTCAGACTCCTTTGTTTGGAAAAGAGATTAGTTATACTAATGGATACATTTATTGTGATTATTGTTACATCAACATTGTTAGAGCCGAGAATAGATTGATCTGTTATTCCATGGAGCCCTAGGGTCTCTTATATAGAGAGAAAACCCTTGGGTAAATTACATAGATGTACATAAGATAAATAAGAAATACTCAACGGTACATCACAATATAACATAAACGTCTACACTCCCCCTCAAGATGGAGCATAGATATCAATCATGCTCAGCTTGGAAGAACATATCTGGAAAGGTCCTCTGAGCAATGGCTTGGTAAATATATCAGCAGCCTGGTTTTCTGAGCTGACATGTGAAGTGGAAATTAAGCCCTTTTGGATCATGTCTCTGGTGTAGTGACAATCCACCTCAATGTGTTTTGTTCTTTCATGAAAGGCTGGATTATTTGCAATGAACAATGCTGCCTGGTTGTCACATTGAAGCTGCATGGGTAGAGAGACATTTACATCCAAATCTTCCAAGACCGCCCGAACCCACATCATTTCTGTGCTCGCTTATGCCATGGCTCTATATTCGGATTCAGCACTGGATCTTGCCACAACTGTCTGTTTCTTGCTTTTCCAAGAAACCAAAGAGCTTCGTATGAAGACAGCAAATCCTGAAGTAGATTTACGATCCTTTAGACACCGCGCATAGTCTGCATCTGCACAAGCTGAAATAGACAGATCTGTGTCTTTCTTGAATAACAAACCTGTGCCTGGGGAAGACTTCAGATATCTCAATATCATATAGACGGCTTCCATATGAACTTGCCTGGGCTGCTCCATAAAATGACTCACCCGGTTTACTGCGTAAGCAATATCTGGACGAGTTATGGTGATGTATAGAAGCTTACCCACCATCTCTCTGTATCTCCTTTTGTCCACTTCTTCGGTATCATTGTCATAAAGCCTCATACTTGGGTTCATAGGCGTGCTCGATGGTATGCATCCAGCCATTCTTGTTTCTACTAGCAAATCGGTGACATATTTTCTTTGGGTCATCACCATTCCTTGAGCATTTCTTACAAATTCTATCCCAAGAAAATATCGTATCGTGCCTAGGTCCTTCGTAATAAACCGGCTTCTCAAAAGAGCTTTGATCATCTCAATCCCCTGAGTATCATCTCCTGTAATAAGAATATCATCTACATATATCATGACAACGACCGTACCTCTAGGGGTCTTCTAGATAAACAACGAATGATCCGCATTTGACCTCTTGAACCCCTGTTGTTCAATCAGCTGGAAAAGTTTCTGAAACCATGCCCGTGGACTCTGTTTAAGGCCATAGATAGCCTTATGAAGTCTACACACCATCTGAGTCTCCCCCTCAGCAGCAAACCCCGGTGGTTGCTGCATGTAGACTTCTTCCTGTAGATCACCATACAAGAACGCATTCTTCACATCAAGTTGGAAAATAGTCCAGTCACGTACCACAGCAATAGATAGTAGAATGCGAAGAGTCGAGCCACTGGTGAAAACGTGTCCAAATAATCCACCGCATAGGTTTGGGTGAATCCACGTGCTACAAGTCTGGCCTTGTATCGGTCTAGACGCCCGTCTGCGTGGTATTTCACTGTAAAAATCCATTTGCAACTCACCACAGATGCACCCGGAGGAATAGGGACTAAAGACCAAGTCCCTCTGGACTGTAAGGCACGCATCTCCTCCTCCATAGCTAGACGCCAGCAGTCAATCTTCATGGCTTCTTGATAATTGTATGGGATGTCCACCGACGAGATGGCTACTGCAAACCTTTCAAATTCACCAGTGAGACGATGAAAGGACACTTGAGATGCAAGAGGATAGGATGCACATTGCCGCTTCTGCTTCCTATGAGCAATAGGACGATCAAGGTCATCTGTCATTGTTCTAGCTAGCGGATCTTCTTCCTGTAGCACTGGTTCCTGCACAGGTGCATTATCTAACCCATCATTAGTGTTAATATCAGAACATACCTGAGGCGTGATGGATGGTTGGCTTGTAGCTTGAGCAGGCTCTGACCGCCTTGTGTAGAACTTAGGAAATGGTAGTACAGGTGGTGGTGGTGGTGGTGTTGTTGTGGACTCAGATTGACCCAGACTTGGAGGTAGGGGTACATAGACATTAGTATCCGTGGATGTGGAGGAAGCTAGTCTGTCACCTGCAGGGGAGAAGTACATAACTGGTTCAAAAAATGTGCCATCAGCACTAACATAGTACTTGCCAGAAATTGGATCATAGCAACGATATCCTTTCTGTGTCCTGGAGTAACCCACAAAAATACACTTAACAGCTCTAGGAGAGAGCTTGTCAAGTCCTGGAGACAAGCGATGAACAAAAGCGACAGTCCCAAAGACACGAGGAGTAAGTGAAAACAAATCCTTGTCAAGGAAAAGAACAGAGATAGGGGCCTTTTCCCCAAGAACGGTAGAGGGCATGCGATTGACCAGATAGCATGCTGTGAGTATGGCATCTCCCCAAAATGCTAATGGTGCACAACTCTGAATAAGTAATGCGCGGGCAATGTCGAGGAAGTGTCGATGTTTTCGTTCTGCAACACCATTTTGTTGGGATGTATATGAACATGTTGTTTGGTGGATAATCCCCTTTGAAGAAAGAAAACGAGCAAGAGAACGAGTGCAGAACTCCAATGCATTATCCGTGCGCACATACTTGACATTAGATGAAAAAACATTCTGAACTTCATTGATAAGATTTTGGATAACACTTCCTGCTTCAGATTTATTTTTAAGAAGAAAAGTCCAAGAAACACGAGAAAAATCATCTACTACAACCAGATAAAACATGTGCCCCTGATGATCCGGGACACGAATCGGACCCCAAATATCGATATGAAATAACTCGAACGGGGAGCTACTGCTCCGACCTTGACGACTCGGAAAGCTGGAACGATGGTGCTTTCCTAACTGACATGCTTCACACCAAAATGACGAAGAAGGAGATATCTGAGGCAGGAGGTGACGCATTTTTTGCAGCGGTAGGTGACCAAAGCGAAGGTGCCAAGTATATGGAGAAACGGATCCCTGAGATTGTAATGAGATGCCGGCATAGGTGTTCTGTACCAGACGATAGAGGTCATTGTGCTCAGAGCCACAACCAATCACCCTGCCCGTTAGTATGTCCTGAAAAATGACAGAAGATGGGTCAAATATAGCACGACAGTGCAAATCTTTGGTAATCTGACTGATTGATAATAAATTCACAGAGAATTCTGGTGCATGTAGAACGTTCTGTAAGTGCATGGAAGGCAGCAAAACAGTCTCCCCCTGACCGACAATAGGGGAATGAGTGCCATCAGCTATGAGTATGGAGCGGCCAGGCCGAATAGCTCTGTAGGACAGCAGGTTATCTCTATCACGGCAGAGATGATGGGTCGCTCTGGAGTCAACAATCCAACCTGATAGATCATGGTTATGACAAGAGGCAGAAGCACTACCTGAGGTACTGGCAGCAGCAGATGTGGTAGCGGACGCAGAAGCCACAACGTCAGGTGTATCAGCACCCTCTAATGATGTCTGTGGCATAATGTCTCTAAGCCGTGCCACTAGCTCCTCGAACCTGTGATCGGAAGTAGGCATGGATGGACCTTGAACATGATCGGCTACACGTGCAGAAGGAGGAAATCCATGCTTGGAATAGCATGTATCCTCAGAATGACCAGTTCGACGACAAAAAGAACATGTTGGACGCACACGACCTCCTCGGCCACGTCCGCTACCTCCTCGACCACGAGAGGAGTACGAACTACCTCGTCCTCTGGAGACCGCCATTAACGGAGATGGAGTTGCGGCATTAGAGGGAACGGAGATCCGACTGAGCCTCCTGTAGACTTCCTCCATAGGAGGAATAGTAGCATCGGCGAGGATCTGGGACCGGGCTGCTTCGTATTCCGGATCAAGGGCAGCAAGTAGAACTCCCACCATAGTGGCATTGCGAAACGCCTTCTGCTGCTCGGGGGTGGCTGTGAGTGGAATGGTGCTGTATAATTTCTCGAACATCCCACGTAGGGACGTGTATAGAGAATGAAGGGGCCTGCCATTTTGCTTGGTGGTAAAAATATCATGCTGCAACTGCAGCATCTTCGTCTCATTCCGCACTTGAGAGTATGTTGTAGCGAGAATATCCCACATCGCTTTGGCGGTGGGTTGATGAAGGACGTCGTTGGCAATCTCCATTGTGAGCGTCCCGGACAACCAAACTTTTGCATAGGCGTCGTCGGCCTCCCATGAGGCATATATTCCCGTCTTCTTCGGCGGTTCATCTTCGGTAAGAATATGCTTCTTACCACATGACTTCATAAGACTGAGGAACTGCATAGCCCACAGTTCGTAGTTCGTCCCATCCATTTTGACGATTGGTGCCGAACCCTTAAAGGCACCTATGGTGGGCATATCAACCTTCTGTTCTGACATATTGCTGGAGAAGATAACTAGGGATGATAGACAAAAGAACTGGTGTCTACCAAGACCTTTGTGGATTCAAGTGCATATGTAGACGTTATGCACTTGAACCCATCGTCGACGCGGGACCGACCGAAGAAGAGGTGCCGCACCGAGCGGCGTTGATGGCGACGAGAGGAGGCTAGGGAAGCCTCAGCGGAAAATAGGCGGCGGGTGAAGGGGTCCGGCGGCAGGAGGAGGGGCCCGGCGGTGGGAGGAGGGCCCCGGCGGTGGGGATTGGGGGCGGCTGGAGCTGCTTGAGCGGCTGGCGACGCCGGCTGTAGCGGTTGGCGGCGCCGGCGGAGAGAAGGAGGGGGCGGGTGGAGAAAACCCTAGATTAGGGTTTTGGCTCTGATACCATGTTAGAGCCGAGAATAGATTGATCTGTTATTCCATGGAGCCCTAGGGTCTCTTATATAGAGAGAAAACCCTTGGGTAAATTACATAGATGTACATAAGATAAATAAAAAATACTCAACGGTACATCACAATATAACATAAACGTCTACAAGCATCGTTATGTTTCGGAGCAAAAGTATTTGAATTTACATGATACACAATTTCAATGACTTCATGTTATCAAAAAAAATCTTCAGATTATGGAAGGCAAAAACCTCTTAGCAAAAATATTGAAATATGTATATTTCAGGGGAGAACAAATATCGTTAAATTTTAACACAATAGAAAGGGCTCAATGGTGTGGAGAGCTATCAAATAGGGATCCGAGGGTCTTCGAGGAGCCTCGTATAAGCGTTTAAATGTGGGTGAGGATTCTCTATTCTGGCTAGATGGCTTAGCGTGATGAATATTTTGAGAGCATTCATGAATTGGTTCTCTAGCTTGCATTCTGAGGTCCGCCTTCATCTATGGAATAAAATAAGTGAACTTAAAATTTTTCTAGCATTAATTCAACTTAACGCGTAGGAGGATGAAATTGTCATCCTAAAGTCCTTTCATTTGATGTATAATACATATATGAAACCAAGTCCTTGGTCATTTAACTCCTTGACTAACTATTAATGAACAGGAATCTCAAGTTTAGTAGTTGTAAAGATGCCACCACATCTTAGCATTACTTGAGAGCTATAGAGATGCCAATTCATCTTCTTTGTCTCATGATTATCGGTAGCTATAAAACTTCCATGTCCATATGAATTTCTCAAAGTCTTTGGCTCAAACTCTAGCGAAAGACATGGATTCAGTTACCTTTGACTTTTGTGCATATTAGAGCTTGCATCACTTGCCATTGCTTCTTGTGAGAGGTGATTTCATCACAAAAATATTCATCGTCAAGCTAAAATAATTCCAACTACTTTGTGAGCACTTCACAAAGGTTGGAGAAGAATATCGCATTTATCCTAACTTTTGATTCATTTACCACTGATTGGTCCAGAAAACAAGCAATGCATTGTTATTGAGTACCCACAATGGACTCCATCTTTGCGAAAGCATGCTGCAAGGCAACAATAAGGTCATCAATTGCCACACATTTTTGACTCTTGAAGCTCGATATTAAATATGTTCCAATAAGTCAGGACCGGCCCTGAGGGGTGTTTTAGATTGCATAGGCCAAAGGCCCATCAATTTCCAAGGGATTATTTCCCTTCATATCAAGAAATCCGAAAAAAATCCCCCATATCACTTTCCTCCCCCAACATTCTCCCACTTCCCAATGTTTCCCCAATTTATAAAATCACAATAAAGAAAAAGTGTTCCCATTGCATTTACTGAATAACAAATCAGGTTAAAAGATTAGTCATTTTAAGTGCGGTGTATGAAATATGCGAGATTCACCATGGCATATACTGAATAACAGAAATTCCCATTTGGTACTTACAAGGAACTTATATTTTAGATATCCAAAATAGAGAGACGGAGAGTCCAAAGTAATTTAATAGCCACAAACTCTTGCATGGTTTTGCTTTCTTAACCCTGGGTTCATCACAGAAATCATGATTGCAATGATCTTATGTTAGTATTTGGTAAAGTAGGGTTTAATCTGAGATGGTTGTGGAAGGCATCAAGGCAGTACAACTTACCCTACTCAATCCGGTAATTCCTATCTGTCCACTGCTCATAGTCTTATAATTAGCATGTTGTTCATACAGAGCATTTTGCTTATACATACTCTATGGAAGAAACAATTTATTAGGTTTTTAGCACTCGAACTTGTCATGAACTTCAACGATTTGACAAGACTTCAGAGTGCGAACTTGCCAGTATGTTTTATAATATTACTTCAAATTTTATGGCTATTTGTACATTTTGTTAGCTTATGCATTTATGTTAAACCATATATTTATGTTATGCAGGTGGTGTTAGATTACACAGCTACTGGTGCTATTAGATTCTTTTACCATGTGTTGTTCTTTTTTTCTAATTTTTTTATACCTTTGTTTAATTTTTATACCATGTTTCCCAAAAAGCATTTGTCTGGATGTGAAAAAATAAAAATGAAAAACATGATGAAGAGTTAAAAAATCACAACAAGGTGCTCTTGATAAATTTATTTTTAGAACAGGAGACTCTAGTGAAATTTTGAATGCTAATGAAAATTTGCATGATATCATCAATGTGAATGATTTAGATAAAGATGCGATTAATAATGAAAACTTGCATAATTATGTCAATGAAAAAGATGAGGCTATTAATGTGCAAATATGTTTGACAATGAAAATATTGGCATTGGTGAACATCAAAGTATTTCTTCTTTAGATATATTTGTCCCTAAAAATTGGGAGAAACTTGATAATCCATAAAGAGATATTATTTTGAAAAAAAGGCTCATAAGAGAAAAAGATATTGATTTTCCCTTGGATAGTTCTAATAGGCATTTTTCTTATTCACACTACTGCAGAAAGTTGAGAAATGTGGAGCTTATTGATAGAAAAAGGTTGATTTATTCTAGAAGTATTGATAAAGTATCTTGTTTTTGTTGAAAATTATTTGAATATACTATTAGGCAACGTTTGTTGGCAAACGAGGGTTTATGTGAATGGAGGCATATTAGCGAGAGACTTCAAAAACATAAAAATAGTACATAAGATATGATTAATATGAATAAATGGAGTGAATTTATAGAAAGATTGGATAAAAATCAAATGATTGATTAAAATTTGCAAGAAGAGATTAGGATAGAGAAAAACGTTGGAGAGATGTTTTATTTAGGATATTCTCTACTATCAAATGTCTTGTTAAAAACAACTTGACTTTTCGAGGATCGAATGATAAACGGTATCAAGATCGTAATGGTAATTTTTTATGATTAATTGAAATAAAACTTGAATTTGATGTTGTAATTCAAGATCATGTTAGGCGTATTTGGAGTCGTGAAACTCATTATCATTATATTGAACCTAGAATTCAAAATGAGTTGATTTTATTTTTGGCCCATAATATTAAAATGTTACTATTAGGATTATTAAAGAGGTAAAATATTTTCTGTAATTCTTGATTGTACTCTCGAAATTAGTCATCAAGAAAAATGACTCTAATATTAAGATGTTTGAATCTGTCAAATCTTAAGATTGAAAATTATTTGTTAGAATTTTTAAATATGGATAATACATCAGGTCTGGAACATTTTACTGTATTCTGTGATGTTTTAGAATCTCTTGGACTTAGTATGCAATATGTGAGGGGTCAAGGTTATGATAACGGTTCTAACATGAAAGGGAACCACAAAGGAGTTCAAAGCCGATTTCTTGAAATAAATCCTAGAGCATTATATATGCCTTGTGCTTGTCATAATTTGAATCTTATTATTAGTGATATGGCACATTGTAATGTTAAAGTCATCTTATTTTTTTGAATTATTCAACGCATATATTCGTTATTTTTGAATTCTGCTAAATGATGGAAAATTTGCTTGATAATATTTCCGGATTAATTGTAAAGTATATATGTAATACTCGGTGGGAGAGTCGGATCAAAAGCATCAAAGCAATCAGATTTCAAACTCCCCAAATTAGAGATACATTGTTAAAGTTATTTGAATATTATGATGATGCAAAATTTAAGAGCGAAGCTGAGAGTTTAGCTGATGCACTTAATTTTGAATTTTTTCATGATATGGTAATTTGGTATGACATTCTGTTTTCTGTGGATATTGTGAGCAAGAAATTACAATCTAAATTTATTTGCATTGACTCTAGCATAAAACAAGCAGGAGGTATTTTATCATTTTTTGATAAGTACAGAGAAGAAGGTTTTGCTACAAGTTTAAAAATTGCTAAGAGTATTGCACTTGAAATGGGTATAGACCCAAGTCAATCCTATAAAATGTTGTATTATTAGAAAAAAATAATTTGATGAGAGTGATGAGAAGGAACAAATCCAATCTGCCGATGAGTTGTTTAAAGTTGATTACTTTTAGTTGTTGTAGATATGGCAATCACATCTTTAAAAAGTAGATTCAGCAAATAAAAGAATTTGAAAATATTTTTAGATTTTTATTTACTTTGAACACGATAAAGGAATTGGATGATAATGAGTTAAAATAATACCGTACTAATTTTCACTATAATTTTCTCATGATAATTTGTGTGATGTTGATTTCAATGATTTTTACTTTGAGTTAAAAGTATTGCAAATGACTTTGCCAAATAAGTCAATGTTAGCTATTGAAATTCTTAAGTTTATAAAGTCTACGGATAGTTATCCGAATGTATTCATTGCATATAGAATTTTGTTAACAATGCATGTGACTGTGGCAACAGCTGAAAGAAGTTTTTCATATCTAAAATTAATAAAAGACCTACTTGAGATCATCAATGTCGCAAGAAAGATTGAATGGTTTGTCAACATTATCAATTGAGAAATATTTATTAGAAAACATTGATGTGGATGTTATTATTAATGATTTTCATCCAGAAATGCTCGAAGAAATCATTTTTTATAACTTTTAATTCATGACTTATTGTTTAATGCTCGTCGATCATAAGCATTTATAGTTCATTGTAAGATTTTAAGAACAATTTTTATAAGAAGTTTACAAATTTAGAAAATTAAATTATTTTTTATGATGGCCCTTTATTTTTCTTTTGCCTAGAGCCCGCGGAATATCAGGAACAGCACTGCAATAAGTCAGATCCAAATATAACCACCCCAGCGATCAACCAATATCTATTACCAATATTTAGGATTTCAAATTCCTAAACTACTTCAGGAGACTTCTATCCTATAGAGTTATTCATCCTTTCATACAATTGTGATGCTTCAACACCACAATCCCCCCCCCCCCCCCAACAACTTCTTGAGTATATTAGAATGCATGCTGATATGATCGATCATGACAATAAGAGTGTTAAGCTATCTTATACCATGATCCTCATTGGTGATGCACTATGATCCTTTACGATCATTCGCAAGCATCCACGACCAACTGCATGCATCTATGATCAACTACAATATTCTATGAGCAGCCACATTCAACCACAAGCATCTACAATCCTTCACGATTAATTGCAGTTAACTCCAAGTAGATGAAACACAAAAGCACAAATACACTCAAGCATGAACATACACGACATGCATAAAACTTCATTCTATTAACAAGGAAGACTTTATCTAGATATGGTGAGTGTGGAGATTTGAACCCATATCCCTCCTTTTGTACATGAGCTTGGGCATACCAAGGGGCACATTCATAGTGACCATCATTCCATTCATATCATATAAATCACAATAAGACTCTTCATGTTGTACAATGGCCTTTAACTCTTCACATTATGTGACAACTCTAAACATTCTACAACTTTTTTGTTCCACGACAGTCCTTCAAAGTTGTATCTATATCTCTTCAGTTTCCTTGAAGTCCTTTCATTCCTTGTATATTACATAATTAATATATTAAGTTAATTCATATGAATCCACTCATCAACAAGCCATGCACTCTAACAAGTACTGATAAAGCCACAACAATGTTCCATCAAATGCCACCCAATAGTTGGTCTTGTGCCAAAGAAAACTGGTGGCATCCATGCCTTCCATGGTTCCATGTATTGATATTTCAACCATATATGCATACTAAGTAAACTCCTCCATTCCCTCCATTTGTCTTTATTTTTTTTAGTTAGGTTATGAGGTATGAAGAAATATGCATCCTACTTCAAATATATCTTTATATAAAATAGAAAGTTTTGTTCGTGTTGAAGCATAATATATCTATATTATTATAAGAGAAAAGTGAGCCTACTTCATGAAGTATGTAACATTACCTACTCTATGTCAGTTTTCGTCACTTTTTTTAGAAAATACTATCATGTACATTCATCATTATATCTCTCTAATATGTCATTCTAATTTCACCAGAAACAAGACTCGTATACCCTCCATCTAGAACAAGTAATTTTAGCGGTCTTAGAATTGATGTAATCGACCTGTTATGGATGGAGTGCAAGGGAATCTTTGTTTCTAACAAAAACGGAATGATATATTAGAGGGATATAATGATGAAAATATATGATGGTATTTTCCAAAAAAAATAAAAAAAAAGTGACAAAAAATGAGCATGGAGTAGATAAGGTTATATACTTCATGAAGTAGGCTACCTTTCCATTTATTATAACCGAATTGAAGTTTAAGTGGGTCACTACATATAGAAAGCAAATATTAGGTGATTTATCTATGAACAACATGAAGCTGGGTGCAACTAAGCGGAGGTTTGAGCTGAGTTGTAATGTTTCAGGCTTAAATTCCAGATAGTTATCGAGGAAAACCGACATTAACAACTTGTTGGGCTCATATCCAAATGAACATGTTGACAACCACCCAAAAAGCTCAAGCTCAACTTGTCAAGTAGTAATCCTCCACTCCTATACCTCACTCTCAGACTTTGTGAGTTATGGATGTGAGACTATATTTGGGATGTTATTACCTTCCAAATGTTTATTCCAGCATCCTCGTTGCTATATGGCGCATCACTTATTTCTAGTAATAGCAGCGGCTACATGCTCCCAGCTTAGGTCCCCTTGGATAGCCCTTTTCGCTTTCAGATGGAGTCCGTTCTAATACCATTTGAAATGTTATGAGTATCGAGGAAAAATGACTCTAACAACTATTACTATAGATTAAGTGATGGTGATTATATCACAAGGGGACATTATAAATATAAGTGGGAGGTTGCTACATCTCAAACATAGTCCCACATCTATAACTCATATAATGTGATAATGAGGGATAATAATGGATGATTACTACTTGATAACTTGACCATGCATTTTGGATGGTTGTCAAGAAGTCCAATCACGCCCAGCCCAACAAGTTTTCAATGTCAGTTATACTTGATAACGATTCGAGGATCTATGCATGGGACAATAAAAATGGTATTAGAGCGGGTTCCTTCTAATAGTGAAAAATGAAAAGGACTACTCAATGGGATGTAAGCCTGGAGCATGCAACCACAAGTATCACTAGAAATAAGTGACATACCACATCCAATGAGGACATTGCAAATATAAGTGGAGTCATCAGATACTCATAAATTGTGAGAGTGGGGGACTAGTACTTGATGACCTTAAGTATTTCGGGTGGTTGTCAACAAGTCCAACTGGGCTCGAACTCGAAAGCTGTCTGGGCCAATTTTCCTCGAAAACCGTCCGGAGACCTAAGTTTGAGACATTACATGGGGTAGTGTGTTTTATCCTTATTAGTTTTTATCCTTCAAGTTTTTAAATTTATTATTAGTTTTATAATTGAATAATTTGTAGTTGGACTTTTTATTTCTGGCTTATTTTTCAAAATTTGAAAACCCGTGTTTTTGTTTAGTTTAAAATGATTCCATTAATTTGAAAATTGCCTAAGCCTGTCGTTTTGCTGTAAATTATTTTTTTCCTTTCAAAAGCATGCATAATAAAAAAAAGGTCAAAGATTCGCAAGATCTTCCTAAAGCACAAGTTACATAGATAATCGAAATTCATTTAAGAAACATAAAAAAATCATGTTGCACATCTTCCTTTTTTATGCATGATCCTAGCACACCAAGTAGTTTTGTGGTCAATTTAACGAAAGGGGAACACATCATTTTTTATTAGACTAGTCTTTTTAAAATTATTTTTGAAGTGCACTCTTCTAATATTTTTCTCATCCACTCCATTGTCTTAAAAAAATACAAAAAAATGTTACAAATGAAATCAAATTGAACCGAAAAAACTCTTGTCTCAACAACGAAAAATTGCAAAAAAAACTTCAAGATCCAATGGTTGTTTGATACTACAACAACAACAAAGACACATTTTTGACAGACAATAAAATCTGCAAAATAACTCCAGACATTATAATCAACAGAGTTATCCTCAGAACAACAAGTTCCATATAACCATGGAGATTAAAATCACGAAGTAAATCGATCCATTTATGCAGAACATATGGATTGTCATCAACCTATTTATGCAGAACATATGGATTGTCATGATTTATATCATTCAACATCTTCTTTACGTGAATTGTCACTCAACAACTTCTCTCATTACTCCATTTTATAGAGGGGCTTGGGTTGTCTGCTGCAGTGCTGCAGTGCTGTAATGCACTACAGCCGCGCGATCATGCTCGAGCATGATCGAGCGGCTGTAGTGCATTACAACACTGCAACAGAGGATCCACACTCTTTATAGAGATGCATTCAAGTCTTGCATGATTTTTATTAGTGGAAAATTTTGTTGTAAAGTTTATTCTCGGCCCATGAGCAAGGTAGAAAATGTCGATATCCATACCATATCGATTGGTATCGATACGATATTTCTATGATATATCGACGATATATCATAATATCATCCATATCAATACACTTTGTAAATGAAGGACATGAAAAGAAGTATATCACCGATATATTGGTCGATATCGGTCCCATGTCGATATCGATATATCACGATATTTTCTACCATGCTCACGAGGCATATATCTCCCTCGAATATAAGATTGGGGTTTATAATAAGTCCAGCTCTAACCTAATGATTGATAAAGACTAAAATAAAGGTTGAGAAAAAAGTGTTGAAGTAAATTAAAAGGAAATTAAGAAGGAAACAAGCACTGTGCACTTTGATATTACTATTTAAAAAAACAAGGGAAAATAACACTTGTGCCCTTCATAACTTTTACCTTATCACTTATTCCCTTATTTTCTTTAGAATATCAGTTGTGCCCTTACATTCTTACAAAATTCCCAGTTCTACTCGTTAAGGTAAGTAGGGACGTAACTGATATTACAAAAAAACGAAAGTGTTATTTGTAAGAATATATGGGTACAACTAGTATTCCAAATAGGAGAGAGGTATGCATGGCATTGCAGAAATTAAGAACTGCATAAGTGATAAAAACCTAAAAAATAAATATAAAACATATACTTAAAAGGGTTAAATGAGGTTGCTCCCGTTCCATTTTCGGGTATTTTTTTAATATCACCATGTATATTCATCTATATATCCCTCCTATATATCATTTGAATTTCGTCAGAAATAGAGACTATTAGCCCTCCATCTAGAACCGGTCGATTACAGCAATATTTAGACCGTTAAAATTAAATGTTCTAGATGAAGGGCATAGGAGTCTCTGTTTCTGACGAAATTTGAGTGACGTATAAGAAGGATATATAGATGAATAAACATGGTAATATTTTGCAAAAAAAATAAAAAAAATAGGATAGGGACAGCTCCATTTTTCCTACTTAAAAAGTTATCAGAGAATCCAGGCAAACATTAGAAAAAGGAGCAGAGGAATTGGATCAAATTTTGGACGATTATGATACAAACTCTAGCGGAAGGAAGTACGAGGATGATCTTGCATATTATATAAATAATTAGCAAAGTCTTCACTTTAAGTAGGGTCGGCTATATAGATTCTTACGCAAATCTATGTTGAAAGATCCGACTATTTTTTATGTTGGTTAGTAGATACGTTACACTACAACCAGGCCATTGGAATGGGTAAAAATTGAAAAAAGAAGGGTCTAATATTTTGCAAGTTAAAAAGAATATTAAATGGAAGAAGAATTAAATCAAAATCTAGGGGATGAATCTTTAATGGAATTTGAAAATGAGTTCGCTGGAGATGTCTGCACTAAGCTAAAAGAAAAGATCAATAATAGAAAGGAAATAAAATATTTTATAAAATCAGAAGATAACTTTTTTTTATATTCTCAAAGATGAGAATGAAGAACAGCTTAAGATCGATGCTTAGCACATAAATATCATCACTTACTAATATATACGTTAATCTAACCTTTGTCTTTTCAAACAACCATTCATCTTAAATTCGGATCCTCATAATCCATTGCTTCTTATTTCCTTTATCGTTTTTTAAGAATTTCCCGACATTACAAATCATGTATGTAACAAGAGCGAATTCTTCTTAAAAGGCCTGAGCTATATTCTTTAATGTTGATTCTTTGGAAACGCTATTAATCGTAAATTCTTCGATGTTTCGAGCTTATTGGGCCCTTATTTGGAATAGATTTTGTGGGACCCTTATATTTTAATCGATGATCTTGCAACGAAACTAGAGATGCAAACAGATGGATACAGATACGGATGTATGTGTTAGTATATCCTTGTTTGTTCTTAAATATGAATACGAATGGAGATATTATTATTGACAGATATTAAAATTATGTTACCATATCTTAAATTTACATGTATTGGATGAAATGCCTATAATATTAATATAATAACCGGTGATAGAAGGTATAAAATTATGTTAAATTTGATTGAAAATAAATTTACAACTATATTTACATATAAAAACGGATCGATGGATATAGATACAGATGTTTGCGGATATCAAAGTGATATAAGTATCCGTAACAATTTTGAAATAAATACATATACCAATGTTGAAATGACATATTGGATACTGATATATAGGGAAAAAATAGGATTGTCCCCATGCCCTTTTCCGGCTTTTTTTGCAAAATATCACCATGTATATTCATCTATATATATCCCTCCAATATGTCATTCAGAGACCCCTATGTCCTCCATTCAGAACGGGTAGTTTTAACGGTTTGAACATTGTTGTAATCGACTTGTTCTAGATGGAGGTCATAAGAGTCTCTGTTTCTGATAAAATTTGGAAGGCATTTTGGAGGGATATATAGATGAATATATATGATGATATTTTTCAAAAAAATAATAAAAAATACGGCAAAAATAATGTAGGAACATCCAAGGACAACTCCATCAAACCCATATATATCCGTTTGCATCCCTAAACGAGAGGCCCATTAAGCCTCATTGATACGCTTTGAGCCTCATTGATATACATTTAGAAGGATTCATAAATAAAGAATTAGGTAGAGATCTCGATTTGATTTAATGACCGAGATTATATGGATCATCTGTTGCAGTGCTGTCTCTGCAGTAACCGCTTGAACCGCTCAATCTTGATCGAGCGGTTCACACGATTTTGCATGATATGAACCCACAAAAAGTGTGAAGCGGTTCACATAATTTTGCACGATATGAGCCCACAAAAAATGTGAAATCATGTGAACCACTCGATCACAATCGAACAACTCAAGCGGATGCTACAGAATCTGTTGCAAGGTCTACAACAGCAGACGACCCGTACCCCATTCGAGAAGAACTTCTCATCATGCTTAACACGCCGATTGGGTTGGAATACCTTTCACAGAAGCGTGAATCATGACATCTCGATTCAATTATTATTATTATTTATTATTGAAGAGGAAGACTGGTGGATACAGCTCATGGGTCCTCGACACATCACGTCGGCATAGGGGGTGGGGATATCTCCCGTTATCCAATAATTGGAGGGGATCAAACGAGGATAGCGGGGAAGGATCCAAAGAATGTGGGGGAGGCTGGAATCAAGAGCATGGAATCTCTTGCTCTTAGGGATGCAAACGGACGGATACGGATATATGTATTATCATATCCTTATCCAATTTAGAATACGAATACGGATACGGATACGGATATTGACAGATATTAAAACTTTCTTACCATATCCTTAAAAAACCGGATACGGATGTAAAATGGATATTGATCGCATACGAGTAATTTTAAAGATATTCTATAGAGTCGACTTAAAGATATACGAATTGAATGGAAAACACATGATATAAATTTACAAAATGTCTTCGTATCATAAAAATTATACAAATATGGTAAAAGAAGGTATAGAATTATATTATATAAGGTTAAAAATATATCTATGATTATATTTATATACAAAACAGATATACGGATACGGATACGGATTTTTGCGGATATCAAAATTATATCCATATTCGTATCTATTTTAAAACGAATACGGATATGGATATAAAAATCTGTATAAAACGGATAGATGACGGATCGGATACAGATATATCCGTAACCGTTTGCATCCCTACTTGCTCTCTATATCCCATATCGTAAAGTCGTCTCCTCCTCCTCCTTCCGAATGGAGGAGACGAGTGGTCTGTCACGTGACGGAGAGGGCGCAGGAGCCCGGGCCCGCACCCGCCGCGGTGCTTTTGGACGCCTTGCGGGGAGCGGTTGCAGCCGGTGGAGGTCCCAATCGTCCGCGCTCGCCACGTGTCCCCTTGCGTCCAATCAAGCTGCACCGAACCGTCTTCCGCAACCCGACCGCGCTCGCCTATCTTAATTTAAGTCTGACCAATTGCTAATCTCATACACGTATTTATTGTCCTCCTACTTAATTTTCCAACAAAGTTCTATTTAAGGTCAAATAATAAATATTGTATTTACGTAAGTTCTCTGTGGTCAAACAAGCAGCTTGACTAATGGAATTTAGACTTTGGATAGACTGCTAAATTGGGTAAAAAATAAACAGGTTTCTGGGCTCCGTCCGGGGGATCTCACGGCTTGCTAACCTGCAGGCTTTACTCGTGCTCCACCTCACCACCGCCGGTACCTTCCTTCTTTATTCATCTTAGGACTTGACACATTCCATCTATCTTAACCGTCTAATGATTCGAGAGGTCTCTTGTTACGGACGGGATGCTATTTTCTCCATCTGAGCTTCAGATCGTAATGCTCCTAGAATGACATACATCGAATACCTTGTACTTGTTTTTTAAGGGTTTTTATCAGTTGTGCCCCTCTGAGATGTTCCAATATCGGTTATGCCTCTTTTTTTGAAAATATCACTTATGTCCCTGACTTTTTGCCCTTTTATCACTTGTGTCCCTTCGTTACTTTAGCCGTCAATAAGTTAAACTTAATCATGATTTTTTTCAAACCATAGTTTGGTTAGGAGGGGTAAAACGAGAAACCTTCATCTTCTTCCTCGTGTCGGCCTTCGGGTTCCTCAGGTTGGCCTTCGGGACAGTCGACGACGTGTGCGGTGGCAGCATCATCGTGCCAATGCTGAATCTCATGGTGGGTTTCAACGCCAAGTCGGTGGATGCGTTGTCCAAGCTCAGGACGGAGGAGGGGGGCCTGGGGCGGAGGAGAAGAGAGGCGGAGGAGGGGGACCTGGGGGCGGAAGAGGGTGGCATGAGGGTAGAGGAGAAGAGAGGCAAAGGAGGGGGACCTGGGGCGGAGGAGGGGGGCCTGGGGCTAGGGGCGAAGGAGAAGAGAGACGGAGGAGGGGGGCACGGGGGCGAAGGAGGGCACCTGGGGGCGGAGGGAAGAGGGGCGGAGGAGGGGGACCTGGGGCGAAGGAGAGGAGAGGCAGAGGAGGGGGAAGCTCGGAGAGGAGGGGAAAGGAGAGGTCGACCTGGGAGGCCTGGAGGTCAACAACAGCTTGCTTCTGGGCGACGGCGAGGCGGAGGATGATGTTGTCGAAGGCCATGGGAGAGGGTGAAAGGGTACAAAGACCTCACAGTTTATTTTTTTCTAATTTATTTCCACTGGTGTCCTCAAGGTTAATGTTCGTTTGCGTTGGGAATGGACAACAACTAACCCGAGGGACACAAGTGATAGACCGGCAAAAAGTCAGAGGCATATGTGATATTCCCAAAAAGGGAGGGGCATAACTGATATTGGAATATCTCGGAGGGGCACAACTGATAAATTTTTTTAAACCCCGAACTTTATGGGCCCGTTCGGTAGGAGAATAAGCAGGAATAAGGATGGGGAATAAGGGGAATAATGGTCTATTCTCCGTTCGGCTGGAGGATAAGAATAAGGAGATTAAGGTGAAATAAAGGTAGGTAAGGTGGGATAAAGATAGGAATAAGAGTGAAATAAGATGAAATAATGGGGAATAGTCGTACCACGGGGAAGCGTGTTGAAGGCTTATTCCCCTTATTCCATTCCTCCTTATACCCCAAACGAACAGGGCCTATGGGTTTTAGGTAATTCCAAGGTTTTAAAAACCAGACTAGATGTTGAACCGATCAGTCTTCGGTTTAGTCCAGTAGGATTAGACCATCGGACCGGTGATGATGTCAGAATGATATTACCGTAAGTAATTCACCCTAATAAACAAGTAACTGATATTACGGGGGAAGTTATATTAATTCAACGAGTTGCTTCGTCGTCAATCAATTGTATTCCTGTGTCTATCTATCTATAAGGCTATACAGCGCATATACGACTCTGGATCCATCGAATACAAATAGTGATGCATTCCCAACTTTGCATGTACTCAAGAATATCACGTGACAGCATCCGTGACATATGCATCTCCTTTTTCCATTGGAAATCGTTGTCATTCCTTTTAGTCCGAAAATAATTTTTTTGTTTTTATATTTATGTGAATGGAGGCTCACGTTGCAGACAACTGGACACCATCTTTCGTCCTGAAAAATAATTAATAGTTCGTTCACGCGATCTGATCTCCACATAATATACAACTTTATTTCCTTTTCACGTGAAAGAACACTGTACATGCATCTATATTGAAGATTTGAAATTTGTTTGTTTTTCATTTAAAATTTGGTAGTAATTATCCCTTGATTCGATTCACGATGCAGAAAAAACAGAATGAGGGACTTACTGGTTGAGGTTTTTGAAATCGAACCGAACATTGAATCAGAAATCGTCAAAAATCTTTGTGAAATAGTCGGATCGGGTTGAACTATAGAATCAAAGCGGTTCAATCGAATGGTGATGTCATCATTCTTAAAAATCAGATTGAATCGAACCGGAGAGAATGAAATGGTTGAATGACTAATCGAATAGAAATGGGAACTGACTAATCGAACTGAAATGGATTAAAAAATATATAAAATGCATACTCAAATATAGCTGAAATAGATATAAATTATATAACAAATGTATATATCTTATAGTATACTTAAAATATATTCTTAATATGCAACTTTAAAATTTTATACATATACATACACACACACACACACACACACACACACACACACACACACACACACATATATATATATATATATATATATATATAACACGGGTTTGATGGGGCTGCTCCTGTGTTCTTTTTATGCAAAAATTTTTTAATTTTTTTTGAAAAATATAACAATGTATATTCATCCATATATCCCTCCAATATGCCATTTGAATTTTAACATAAACGGAGAAATGTATACCCTCCATCTAGAACATGACAATTACAACAAAGTTTAGACCATTAAAATTCCTGTTCCAAATGGAGGGCATAGGGGTCTCCGTTTCTGTCGAAATTCGAATGACATGTTAGAGGGATGCATAGATGAATATATATGGTGTTATTTTGCAAAAAAATAAAAAATACGGAAAATGACGCGGGGGCAGCTCTATTTTTTCTATATGATATTTACACAATATATTCAATAGAAGGATAATAGTTTAAGTTATAGTTAAATTCCTTTTAATACATGAATTTATGATAGCACAGTTGATTAAAAGTTTGTTGTGGGTCGATGAATGTCATGAGCTCAATTCCTAATAATGTCATTTATTTTGAAAAAAAAACAAAATTAATTATAATTTAGTTTCATTTGAATCAGGTTGATTCGGGTTCGAAAAAATCGATTGAACAAAGATTAGACCGAAAATCAGACTTTCGAATCGAACTGGTACAAACCGATTAACCAAACCGTCCCAGACCCGATTTCGATCCGATTTTCAAACCACTCCGTTTTAAGATCCATTCACACCAGAACTATCATTGAAAGCTACCTAAGAAACTCGCGGAGATTTCCTTCTATCAATGAGAACGTAAGCAGAGATGGAACGTTAAACTGAAATGACGGATCTAAGTGATCGATATCGGGGCTCCGATCGTCTGCTGTAATGGGCTTTTACAGCCCCTGTTGTAATGAGTGAGAGCCGTCGGATGAGGATCTGACGGCGCTCAGAGGGGGCTGGGGATAGTGGGTGCGGATGTCGAGGTTGGGGACACGCATCTCGAGGCTGGGGAGAGACGTCGGATGCTGATCGGAGGGCTGGATCGTCTACAGTAGAATCTGTTGTACAGCAAACGATCCAAATTGTCGATATCGACCGTCCGCTCGCGATCCGCCGATCCTTGATTCATTTCTATGAATGGTAGCCCACATGGGATACCTTTGATCTCTTTCTGAAGTGTGATGGAGCCGTTGGATCGAGAGTCAACGGCCCAAATCGACCAGTGCGGGCTAACCCCACGTGATGGGAGGTGCGGTGGGCTTGGTTGTCCACAGACCAGACCCCATCCCACGATATCCGGCTACTCTTATCCACACTCGCTAAACTTGGACCGTTCCTCCCATCTCCATTATCCAGAATATTGAACTAAATAATGGGGATAACCGGAGTCCACTCCTCCCCAATCCCGTCTGCCGCACAAAGAAAGCCAGACAGCCCACCTCCCGTAAACAAACAGTGCAAGTATCCCATCAACCAAAACATACGAATCTCGTAAATTTCCAAAGGCTGTGTTTATTTACATCCCTATCCACTTATCCACTTCATGTGAAATTTTCTTTATGTGAAATTTACCTTTCATATCCTGAGATCTTGAGTTGATGATACATACATATGTAAAGATAAAGTATAAATTACGTTAAAACAAAAAACGCCTGAACCATAAAAGCAACAGTTAATATTTGAAAACTAGGTGATGATTGTTGGTGACAGAGAGCTAATTAATATATGAAAGGACCAATGGTTGCCTAATTATCCTAAGCAGTCGCAACCCGGTCACGTGACATGCTCTATTCCTGACATGGTTTGCGTTTGGTAACTGAATTGGGCTGGGTTGGACAAGGTTGGGATATCCTCATGTGAATAGCAGCTATTTGAAGGGTTGGGAGGGTTGGAATGATAATTATAATGTGATGTGACATTGATTATGTGTTATAGTAACTTTTTAGTGATTATAATATATTTTTTATGTTAATAGTTTTATTTGAACATAGTTAAAAAATATTATGCCAAAGAAGTTGTAGGATCAATACAAGTAATCCCAATCCAAAAATACAGGGTTGGGGCTAGGGGTATGCCAGGGTACCCCGGTGTACCCTGGCAACCAAACAAGCCCTAAACTTACACTTAATTCGGTAATGACTTCCTAGTGCAAGCATTTCCCAGGACATTATGCTCAATCCTAATTACATGGAGAACGTCATCTTGATATGGAAGCTTCATCCTTCTAGACAGTTCTCTGTGAAGTTCTCCTACCATCAATTAATAAGGGACAAAGGATCTGCAATTTCGAACAACATGAGGTACGTTAAAAAATCACAAGGAAATCTTCATAAAACTTTTAATGTGGAAGATGTTATTAAAATTCCTTGCTATAGGTAATCGACTTAAGGAGAGAATTCAAGCCGGTATAGAGGATATGCATGTACTATGCTCAATTGTTGTAAAAGATGAGATTCAACTAGTTGACATATTCCCCTGTGCGCGAGCTATATGGCTTGCATTTTCCTACAAAGTAATACCCTTGGAAAACATGGTGACCACTTTCTTGAACTTCCTAAAGTGCGTTCCTAGGAAATATGAAAACTTTGTTATGGACTTATGGTGTTCACAATTCTATATCGAATTTGGTTGGAGTGTTGCATCTCGAAGCATACACAGTCAAGGCTATATCCCATTATAGTGATCAACAAGATACTGCTTCTCTAACCAATACTAAGTCTAAGATTAGCCCCCAAAGGCCAGTGCTCCTGCCAGGTTAAATGCATGTGTATGCAATGCATAACTCACAAATCTTGGTGGATGCATACTGAACATTATAGTTGAAGGGAGGCGGACAAGGCCTCGCTCATCGCGGAAGCGTGTGGACCATATCAATATCTGAATAAAAATTGACTTGTCATACAAATCACAATAGCAACGGAATTTAAAAGATTATTCTATGGAACCTGCTCATGGATTGGGAATCATTACCAATCCATTCCATCAATATTACACGAGTTTAGAAATATGTCTTGAAGCGTGAATGTGATTCTCAAGTCTCTGATTCTCAAGTCTCTAAAGCAAGAGACCTCATGTCTGAAGTCCGATCCAAATGGAGACAACACTTGCGGACGTGGAGATGAGCCACGTACTTCCCGCAATCCAACAAGATGATATGACATTCCTTGCTCATGATTCTTCGTGTGAAATCATCCTTCTTCATCGTGATAACGAAGATCCAGAGACGAAGAAACTCTATAAGAAATCGATCGGAGGAAGAGAGAGAGAGAAGAGGATGGGAGGGGAGGGGAGACTTGTATCTCGTAGAATTGTTATATCTTAGAAAGAGGGTTTGCCCCTCCATATATACATTTTCGGGCCGTTAGGATTGCAATCCTAATTGTTGGATCAATGATCAAGATTGGAGGAGCTCTTAATCACTTTTAGGATTGGAGGAGCTCTTGACAACTTTTAGGATTGAGTTGATAACAATTTTCAACTTAATCCTTTTTATCCTTTTATAAATCAACAAATAACCAATTAAAAAGGAAAATATAAAAGAAAGGAGTGAGAGAAATATGATAGACATCCACCATGGTGTGTACCATTGACGTCCACCCATTATCTATTATCTCCTTATTTCTTTCTTTTCTTTTTATTTATTTGTTGATTTATTTAGAAAAATAGTTATTACAAATAATACCTAATTACTTATGATAATACAGAAAGACCACCAACAAAATATGAATTATATTCATATGTCCAAAATAAAATGTAAATCTTATTTACATTTATTGTATAACGTCAATCCAATGCACATTAACATTAATTTTGTGAATCCTATTCACAATCAAGTCTCAATTAGATATTATGAATCTTGTCAACACTATTTATGATTATTGTGGATAGTACTATCCGCATTAATCTTATCCAAAAAATTAAATCTAATTTAATTTTCTTTAAATCCTCTCTATAAATATCCAAAAGTATTGTGAATCTTATTCACGTTATTCTTGGATAACTGTGGACAACACTATACATGATAATATTATCTAGGATAATTAAATCTAATTTAATCGTCATAATTTCTCCTTTTCACTTAGTGATTCAAACGTCACTGAACAATACCAATTCTCATATCTATCTCTTTAGGAATGATCCTCAAACTCCTTTGAGGATAGTGTGCCTTCTCCATGGATACTTGAAGAGAGGGTCAGGGTGATTGTATATACATGTATAGTGACTTAAATTATGAGATCCAATCTCATATACAGATCATGTCGTGATATGATGTCTGATCATGTATGACAAAATACACAATCTTCTTATTGTGTCTGAATCTAATTCAGATCGATATCCAACATTTAGACTAAGATTAGATAGTTAATTCACTGAGTGGAGTCACTAAAATCCAAACATGTCTCATCACTCCCTCAGAATGAAGTGACACGGTATACAATCGTTTAAGATCACGTCACCCTCGATCCTAATACCAATACATCATGTATAGTGAGAGACTGCGATTAAACCCGAAGTTCTGATCCCATTTTGGACTGTCTCCTTTGTGATTTTATCAGTAAGTTTCTCATTTGATCACTGGAAGTCGGTAACGATCATATGCTTTCCAAAAGCATATATCATGCCTACAAATCATGTCTTGTTCCCAAAACAAGATGACCAATGTTGGAATTTGATTTATCCTAATATCTCGTGAGTGAGCTCATATCTTCCAGTTCAGTAGTAAACATGTATAATCCCTTTGAGAGCTCGTATTGCTCATGTACCCTTGTATGCACACACGTGTACTGATATATATATACCTTGATTAGGTCATCAACTTAATAGTCTGTCAATTATACATACTCAAATATATTAATACATTTGTCTCCGATCAGAGGATATGTGCATGTATCATGACAACATACGATATAGGTCTTGGTTACCTCGATTTCGTTAAGTCAACTCTTTGACATAACTTATCCGATACCTCTGAATCTCTATTCCTATGGAGGACTTGCATCAAGAGGTCAGTCGGATGTCAGTATTTGGAGTAAGGATTGTCATCTCATTCTCATGTTGGAAATCTTTTTTTGATAATTACTTGATAGGTCGGTTGAGTCCTCACCCTACACCAGCCTCTATGATCCAAGATATGGATCAACAGTTGTAAGATATCAAGACGGTCATGGTGCATAACCCTAATTGCACGAAGGGAACTATTATGCAAATTAGTTATTCTTCGTTTATATTAAAGAGTGATTTGCAATAACTATTGTTGCATAATTGCTCGTCATGAGCACCTATGTCCAACAATAGTATCAATTGCAATAGTCCGTTATAAATCAAAAAGAGAGCTTGTCCTTGTCAATTGCGCTACATTATAGGCTAGTTGGATCCTTGAGGCAAAGGCCATGCCTTAAACTTGGAATTTAAGTTGTCACTCCCTTCATAGAGCACTCATCAATCATTTGCTCGAATACCACAAATGCAGTAGAGATTGTGACTGGTCTGTGAAGCTCTCCATGGAGAATCAAAAGGCTTTTTTAGCACATCTCGTCACAATTGTTCCTGTTGACGAAGATGATGCATGTAAATAGGGTCAAGCATGCTCACAACCTTTCAAAAACGTGTCGATGTAGCTCCATCTACGAGGAATAGTCTACACAAAACATTCCGCCAGTCTTTTACTCAATAGTCCATGATCAATAAGAAATGAAATTCTACAAAGAAACTGCTAACATTTATCGAGTGTGTCTTCTAACCATAAAACCGATCTCTACGACCCAATCAAAATCAACCTCGCGCCTTCCCAACAAGCTCAATTTGTTAATTCGACTCGTAGAGTGACCTTGTTAGGAGTTCATCATCTGGTTCAAGTCCGGGCTACTTGACTCAATGAACCTGACTACAACTTTTCCGAATAAAGTTCATTAAGTACGATAACACCCCAATAAAAATATCTTCTTCCATGCAAAGCTTACCTTGCCATTGGCTGAAGATCACGCTAAAAACACAAAAGCAAATAATGTATAGGATTTTTTTCACTTGTATCTCTCTAAGATTATGCAATTATAATTGGACCCTTACCTTTTTGACAATAACACATGTAACGTTACATTTTTACAAAAATCATAGTTCTACCCTTCCGTGAAGGTAAACTAGCGGCATGAGTATAACAACAGAAGGGAAGAATCATAAATTTATGCAAGAATACAAAACGCATGTGTTATTGCTAAAAAAGTAAGGGCATAACTGTAATCACATAATCTCGGAGAGGCGCCAGTTTAAAAAACCCTAATGCACATAAGGCACTGTTTGGTTTGAGAATAGGCCATGGAATAAGGGGTCAATTCTCCTCCCTACTCGGTTCCCAGTGGTACGACTATTCCCCATTATTTCATCTTATTTCACTCTTATTCGTGTCTTTATCCCACCTTACCTACCTTTATTTCACCTTATTCTCCTTATTCCTATCCTCCAACCGAACAAAGAATAGACCCTTATTCTCCTTATTCCCCATCCTTATTCTTGCTTATTACCGGACCGAACACAATTTTAGACATTACATCGACATTACGTCACGACGAAGAAAGCACAAATACGATAAAAGAAAGGGTTCCACATGAAAATAGCCCTCGCTTCCCGGCACCTTCCTCCTTACGCACGCCCACAGAAACCGCTATAAAGCTCGCGCGAGCTCGCTCGCTGCAACTCCGAAGCCCACACGCCGCACCGCCTCGCTATGCCAATCCCCAACCCCGCCTTCGCCTCCAAGCAACTCGCCTCGTCGATCGCCGCCCCGTGAGCTCCGCCTCCTCCCGCCGCCCCATCCATGGCCTCCGTGCGGCGATCCGCCTCACTCACATCGCTCGCGTCGGCGCCCGCGGACCCCCCGATGTCGATACGACGGCCGGCTAGCAACCCCGAGCTCGGGAGGAGGGACGTACGGGCGCCAGCGGGCGGTGTTGGGGAGAGGCGGGCGACGAGGCTTCTGGTGAACGTCACGGTGGAGAGGAGTCTCGGCCCCGTGCAGATTGTGATGGAGACGGAGCGCAGTGTGGGGGACCTCGTGAGGGCTGCTGTGGAGGCGTACATGAGGGAGGGGAGGAGGCCGCTTCTGGCGAGCAGGAGCCACCTCGACTATGAGCTCCACTACTCCCAGTTTAGCCTCGAATGTAAGTCGTGCCTTTTTTCCCGATTAATTCTGTGAAATAGTTCGTTTGTTGCTGATTAGAAATCACGATTTCGAAGACCTATTCACGAAGAAGGATTTTAGTGTAGACTTCCATTTATCCATCAGAGATAAAAATCTGGAGTCTTTTATATATTAAAAAGTGGATTTGATCATTTGAAGGTGAGGGGAAGAGACTTTAAAAAATCACATTAAAAAAACTAGATGGGATTAGATGAGATGGCTGACGGATAATAGAGTATCAATTTCAAATTGTAATTATAACATTAGAATTGAAAGACGAACGAGTTCTTATCGACTGTAATGGTAATTCGATGGAAAAGACATTGGCTTGTTTTTTGAACGATATAAGACGTAAGATCTATGTCGATATTAAGATGGTATCTGTTCAAACAAAGTTCTGGATTATTTGATTTCTGAAATGGATGGGAGCCCAATTGTTTGTTGTGAGATTCTTGGGTGTTGCTCGCCTGTATGGATTGGAATTATCTATTAGTCTTGGAACGTGTTCTTATTTGTTTGTTTAAGTTTCTAGATTTGGAATTATCTGGAAATTACTCTGGCTGTCGATGAATATGGGGAAAAGGCGATAATATAAAAATTTCAAGGATTGGAAATAATTGGAGGGCATGTGTTTTGGTATTTTTTTTAATTTTAATTTAAGGATTAGGAACTGATTGACCCTTGAATCATTTGAGACCCCTCCTAGTTTGGTTATAATTAGCCATTAGGTCCTCAAATGATTGGGGGTGCCTTATTTTTTAGCCAACCTTGAGTTTATTGGAAGAGGCAACTTTGGATGGGCAACACAATAATCGGGTATGTTTCGTTGTTGCAATAATTAGGTGTTTCTTGGCTGCACGCCTAATTGATTGGCGTCGAATCTTATGAGTTATTGCCCACTTGTAGTGGATGAGATTTGCTCTTTTTTTCATTTGATATTATTACGTTTAGGATATGTCTCATTTTATTTGTTTTATTCAAGATTCTAGATTGTTGGGAGCCTTTTCTCTCAGAATTGGAATAAAAGATTTATTTTTGATGGATAAGACCTAAATGGGTAAGTTGAGAAGCAACCTCAGATCGTGATTGAAACCAAATGCAGAATGTGGAGCATTTATCTGCATATTTATATGTTTCTATCATAAACTACAATTGGTAATAGTTTGCCATAACATTATTTTAATGTCTTCTTTATTTACAACCATCAAAACCTTTTTAAGAAGTCTTCCATTTGATAAAGTGAAACCACTTTTCAGGAGAGGTCGAATGGTTGATAATTGCATGTTTTATGGGTCAATTGTCCCCTTGTGATCTTTCTTCCTCATTAAGCAATTACATGATGGAGTATTAAACTTTTAATAGAGTAATATCTTGGGGAACAAATTATGGATCTTTTTTACCTTTGGGATCATTTTGAGACAACTTCTGAAAGTCTCGGTTGGATGTCATCATCTATTAGGACATTAGCATGCTAATAAATTATTAATCCACATAATATAAAAGTAAAACATTTCATCCTTTTCATGTTCTTCTTAATAGTTTTCCTTTTTGCCAGTTGCATGTTTTAAATAGGAAAGACTGACGATGTAGGGCCAGGGTTTTCTGAAATAAAGCTAGGACAACATTATCATGGAGATATTATATCGATATGGTCCTATGGATCCAAATCATCATCCCTGGTGAAGATTTTCTTGTGTGGTCCTGAAAATTGTGAAAAATGGTCCATAGTTCACCTAACGAACACGTAAGATAGAATGATATTGTCGAATTCTGTGAAGAGAGTTGTTGTTATCTTCCCAGTAGATGTGTGATTGATAAAATCCGCTAGAACTGCCAGACGATGAGGTGTGAACTGGCCTGGAACCTTTTGAGGCTGAATTAGTTGGCCAGTCAACATCTAAGAGCTTCATATTATGAATCAGACAGTTCTAAATTATTAGAAATCAGCTCTAGCTAGTCAGAGTTGCTATAAAAATTGTTGGTACCAACCAATTTTTCAGCAGCGTATGATATCCCATGTTGTCTTTGCTGGCGAGTGCATTCACCTGTATTACCCTTTTTAGGCGAGGAATGCTGTGTTAGGTCAGCAAGGGCAAGTCTCACCATGTATGTTTCAGAAAAACATGCAGTTATTATCGATGAATTAACACCTTGGTTCGACTGACTTTAGTAAATTTTATCGACAAGGTCTATTACTAGTCTTCAACATACTTGCTTTGTGCATCCTTTTAATTATGTGTAACTCTAATGTAGAATTTCAAATGTCAAGTTGTCATTTTTTCACCATCTAGTGTTCATGTTACTATGATATCGATTCGTCGCTGACCTTTGTAGTAAAAACAGGTCTGAATCCGGAGGAGAAGCTTATCAATTTGGGATCGCGTAACTTCTTCCTCTGTTCCAGGAGAGCCTCTACTGCTCCTGCTCTCGATTGCCGCAGGGACGAAGGTTGGTCCTTCCCGTTGCGACGATTCATAAGTTCCCTATCGAAATAGGGTGATTGTATGGGGGCAGAAATTGGCTGTTTAGTTGTTATTTTCTGCTTTTCGAGCGTATCTCGATCATCAACTTGTTAGAAGAGATGGTTTGTGATCGTCGAGATTGGTCGTGCTTCTTCACGATGCATCTAGCTACTTGTGCGCATTTTGTATATTTGTGAACAATGCCCCCTGGAGCTGATGGAAAGTATAATGTTGTTACCTGTTTCTGTGCCTTTTACGCCCAGTGATTACCTACACTGGTGCTTCTTAACTACCAGGATTACTCCTGATTTTTTTAATAACATAAGTGCTTGGTTAGTTAGGAACATGGTTGTTAAATCTGACTCGAAAAATTATGTCTGTCCACACAATCAGTGGTGGATGCATGTAGGGTTAGCAGGTTCAATTGCTCCCTTGACTTCGAGTTTTCGATGACCGTACACGAAAAGATTCGTGGAAAAGGTCAGCTAAATTTTACATTTGATGGAAAGAATGGTAATTTGGACATCTACAATTTGATGGATACAAATACATCAAAGAAAAACATTCTCTGCATCTTAATCGTACTATGACACAGAACTATCTACATAAGAAAAACAGAAACTTATGTGATCTCTAAAATCTCCATTTTCTCTTTCTTGTAGGATTCACTATCTATTTTTTTATTAAATATTAAATAAATTATTTTTCTTTCGTCTATTTCATCAAAAAATAATATATTATATCATCATATCATTTAAAAAATATAAACTATTCAACTTCTACGCACTTTTGCAAACTTCAATACAATCACGTGATAATAATTACTCACTTTTCCAAACTTCAATACCATCATATCACAATAAATCCATTTCCAGTTTAACCCTCTATCCAAACACCAAAATATAAAAATCGGTTACCTCCTATCAGTTTAACCCGCCTTAACCCGCGTACCAAACGCATCCTTAGAGTGTGTTTGGATAGTGGGTTTTGGTGTGTTAAACTTGTTGCAGGTAACCCATTTTTGGGTTTTGGTGTTTGGATATAGGTATAAACTGGGGGTGGGTTAGAAGTGGGTTTATTGTGATATGATTGTATTGGAGTTTGAAAAAGTGAGTAGTTATTGTGATGTATTTGTATTGTAGTTTGAAAAAGTGGTGTAGTTTATAATTTTTATATGATATGATGGTGTAGTATATTATTTTTTGATGGATAATTGATTTATTTAATTTTTTTAAAAAAGATAAAAAGTGGGACCCACATGGAGGGAAAAAATATGGGGTAAGGGGGGGTTTACCCCTTGTGCCGAACGGCACCTTAGGGTGCGTTTGGTACGCGGGTTAAGTTGGTAAAAGGTAATTCGTTTTTGGGTTTTGATTTTGAATAGAGGATTAAATTGGGGGTGGATTTGTTGTGATATGATTGTATTGAAGTTTGGAAAAGTGGGTAATTATTGTGACGTGATTGTATTGAAATTTGGAAAAGTGAGTAGAAGCGGAGTAGTTTATAATTTTTATATGATATGATGGTATAATATATTATTTTTATGGAATTGATGATAGGGAATTGATTTATTTAATTTTTTTTAAAAGAAATAAAGTGGGGCCCATGGGGAGAGAGAAGATGAGGGTCCGTGCGCCGAACGGCACCTTAGTCTTAGTTGACTAATCTAGTCCAATAAAAACTATAAGATCAACCAAATACTTTTTCTGGATTAACTATTTGAATGTTGATCAAACAACTCTTTCTAGAACTCGGAATCAATAGACTGCCTTATTTTTCAAGTGACAAACCCTGATTCACTAGTCAACTACTTTTTAAACCCACGTCGACTAATCGAGTAGCAAGTAAATCTTGAACTTTTTGAAAGTAAATTTGAGTCGATTGACTTGAAGATCAAGCAATAGCATTGTTATCAATCATTTACTTCTTGTCCATCCATTTGAAATTAACTCCCACAAAACTCTATATCTCTATACAAAGACATTTCTAAACATAAACTATGGTATTTAGAGACCCATTGTGGCATACGCAATCAAAGAATCAAAGATGATTTTGCATCAGATGGAAATTTGATAACGAATATTAATTTGCGTGTGTAACATCTCAATCTTAGATCCCCGATACGTTGTCAAGAAAAACTGAATTTGACTACTTGTTCAGTTCAACATCAATTAAACACATTGACAACCAACCAAAATGCTTAAACTCAACTTGTCAAGTAACAACCTACACCACATGCAACATACATACTTCGTAAGTTTTAGATGTGGGACTATGATTGAGGATTGGAGTGTTACATATTTGTCAAAAGTCAAATTAGTTGTAGTGTTTAGTAATGGTGAATACGTCCCTTGCAACATTCTTTAACTCGTAGGCATTCTATCGAGCAAACAGATCTCATCTTTCTAATTATTTGGTTGATCTTATAGGTTTTATTGGACTAGATTAGTCAACTAACATTAAGGTGCCGTTCGGCTCACGGTTAAATAAAACAATTCTCTATCATCAATTCCATAAAAAAATAATATATTATATCATCATATCATTTAAAAATTATAAACTACTCCACTTCTACTCACTTTTCCAAATCACAATAACTACTCACTTTTTCAAACTTCAATACAATCATATTACAACAAACCCACCCCCAGTTTAACCCTCTATCCAAACACCAAAATCCCAAAACAGGTCACCCTCTACCAGTTTAACCCGCATACCAAACGCATCACCTGTTTTTGGGTTTTGGTGTTTGGATAGAGGGTTAAACTAGAAGTAGATTTGTTTGATATGATTGTATTGAAGTTTGAAAAAGTTAGTATTTATTATGACGTGATTGTAATGAAGTTTGGAAAAGTACGTACCCTTTCTTCAAAAGCCGGCCCCTTTGAGCAAATATTGTAGAGGTGATAACTCTCCAAGGAAAGTCTTGGAAGAGTGCAACTAACTCTTATTTTAGCAGGCTTGTTATGTTTTGTTTAAATTGACCTCTTTATTAAATAATATCGATTCGCTTACTGGTCAATGTGTCAACTAACCTGTATTTATTTGACCTCATGCAACAGAAAAGAAATCAAACTAATTTGTGGGAATTCTACTGTTAATGCTTTGCTACCAAAATATTTTCATTGCAGGGTTTAGGGATCCACCATTGTGATGCAAAATTAATCAGGGATGAGGAGATCAGGACTATTCATTCTCGAACAGATGATTCAGATCTTTTCCAGAAAATGTAAACCATGCTGATCTCAGAATCCGATCACGAATGGAATCAAACATCTGAGCGAGCTCCAACAGCAGACAGATTGAGATTACAGTCTTTTTCCACATATTCATCCTTCCAGTGTCACCTGGGATGGGAGCAGATGATGAACATATAAATCTGAAAAGCTTTGGATATTCAGATAATTTTCCACAAAAACTTACTGCAATGAATCAACAGATACATTGCCCATGATGAACCCTATTCTGCACACATCTCATTTACAAAGTTTGAGACTACCGCATCAAGATAATGGACTCACAGATACCGCAGCTAGAACAAATGACGGTAATTGTTTGCACTTGTTTGCTTAGGAGTCATAAAAATCTAAAGACGTCGTCACCTTCAGAGAAAAAAATAAAGTTATTATCCGAGGTTGTAAGTAAAAGAACCTTGCAAAATCATCAATTAGCCAGTCGGATGCAGTATATTGCCATTTAAATGGTGAAGAGGACACGCGCAATCACGAAAGTGACAACCGAATCGAATCTAATTCCCTCTGGGAAAACTACTAGTCTAAACTAAGAAAATGGGTGAACAACTTTGCCAACTCCATCTGAAATCTAGAGCAAAGTTCTGCGACAAAAATTTTCCTCCAACTTTAGAAAAGAATAACTGCCCGACTTGCTCTATATTGTCCGCGGTGGGGACTTCTGTCGCCTAAAAACAACTCCCTCCATACACAGCAATTCAATTTCCAGCATAATAAGATTAACACAGATAAAGACACGGAATGGATCTACCAAAATTGCAGAGAGATGATGCCGCCGGCTCTTTTCTGATTCCATAATCAATGGTGCTCTACTTAGCATCAACCAACTCAACATCAAATACGAGCCAAGAGTTTGCAGGTATCTGCCCCATGCCTCTGCTTCCATACCTGCACCCAAGAACACATCAAACATATGAGTTAGATATATGATGCATCAATGGAAACTGAACTGCAGCATATCGAAGCGATTCCCGCAGTAAGGCTCTGTGAGGTGTTGGTGATGAAACAATACAGCACCAAGTACAGATGATAATGGCGCTTCAAAGTATATATATCATAACACCATTAAAGGATCAGAGTTAAACTTTGCATATCACTAAATCACCGAAGGATCAAGCGTTAAATCGGCATATACCTCCTGCTTGAAAAATAGATTTCCACTGCGATATCATTCATCGTAAAAAGCTTGCAACAAAATTCTAGTCTAAGCATTGCAAACATTGGGTACCTAAATGATCGCATACCTCTTTCTTTGATGCTACATGGAAAGATCAGCACAATATGATAATGTATTAATGTCTAAGATTAACACAGAAATAAAGTACAAGATACTCGAGAAAATTGCAAATTTTAGCGGGTAGGATATTATTTTCTATTAACAAAATCAAAAAGGAATTACGCAAATGGTCTTATACGAACCCCATTGAAGGTGGGATAGTTAATCTTCTCTTGTCACCAATCCTCATACCTGAAATGTAATACCAAATAATATCAAAAAAAGTGAAACTAAAAATTAAAAACTACAGCAGAAATTATATAAGCACTTGCCATTAACGCCCACATCCCAACCCTTGATGACTTGGCCAACTCCTACAATAGGAAATGATTACACGGTTAATCCATTGACAAGATAGAGCTGAAGGTGTGTATAAGATACGGAAGTACCAAGGCGGAAAGTGAATGGTCGCTGCCCGACGTTGGAGTCGAAAATTTTCCCATTTTTCAGCTTACCAATATAATTGACAGACACCTGAAAACATCCAAATGCTATTACTGTAACAGAAGAATCAAAATGGTTGGTGAACTTTAAGAGAGTTGCTAAACAAACCAAATGTGATAAAAGACTACAACTTGGTTGTAAATATGTAAAACCAAATGAATTTCTTCCCCCAAAAAACAGAAGAATACATCTAAAAATAAAGTAACGCTTATGTCAATTTTTAGCAAAGCACGAAAAAATAAGGCAAGATATAATCAGACAACAGGTTTGAGATCACATTACGGGAAAAAATTACACAAGCACCTTTCTTCCAGAAGTTGCTTTTTCAGACAACAGGTTTGAGATCACATTACGGGAAAAAATTACACAAGCACCTTTCTTCCAGAAGTTGCTTTTTTGCCATCAGGCTTTCCCATTTGCATCTCCTCGACAATTAATCCATTGGAAAATGTACGTGCTTTTTGAGGCTGGACATCTTGCTCCATCTCTATAGGAAGTGTCTTGTCGTTGGCAGCCTCCTCATGTACGTTGTCACCCACCTCTTTGGATTTTTTTGACTTCTTTCTCTTCTTAGCACCTCTGGAGAAAGTCAATGATACAACTTAATTTTTAAAATTTTGCAATATTTTGAAAAAAAGGGGGGTTTAAGGTTCTTACTCAGGCGGTTTAACTTGGTTGTGTAGCACAAACAATGTGAAAAATCAAAAGAAAACCAGAAATAACAATCCTAACATCACAGGCACTAAATAAATGAAAGACTCGTTGCCAAATTTATAATCAAAGTTGGTGCTTCTGCAAAAAACCCTCCGGAATATGTTGATGCCATTTTTTCATCGATCACCCATGCTGCCTACTGAAAACTGTTTGCACGAGCTTTTATTTTACTACCTTATGCCCCATTTAATCATCAGGTGGAATTAGTTTTTAGTTTTGTGGTCGACATCACAAGCAATCATTTTTTTCGTAAAGCCAATGGATAATACAAGAGATTAGTGATAATCCAAAAAAATATTCCAAATAACAAGGGATTACAAATACATACACCTCACCATTCATAACCTCAAATAATACGATGCTAGTGGAATGGCATTCTGAATATAAGGTTTAGCTGACCTAAAAAACAATTCAAATCTTTGCAACCAACCAAATGGCCCAAAAGACAGCTTAGTGTATTATAGCATTTCTTTATTCTCAGTATATGTCGAAGCACTCTTTTCCTTCAACCTTCTCCGAATCTGCGCCAGACATGCAACAGAAGATATGTCCAGACCAGCAAATATGTGGCTTTTAAGAAATGTCAATGAATGTCTTCTCCACATTGCCACACACAGGGAAGCAACCATTGTTCTCAGGAGCACAATGCATCTCGTATACCTTTGTCACCAAGTGATTTCTTCTAAAGAGCCAAGTGATCTCGACCTTCATGGTGGCTTTGACATTCTAAAGGCATTTGTAATCACAAAAGGCACTGATAACTGTAACCACAAGAGGCTAAGTGAGCAGTTTGTAGTTACCGTACACAGACAAGTCCTCCCTCCGTCAACCCCAGCAATTTTAAATCACTTACCTGGGTTTACGCTACTGAAGCAAGGAAAGACATTGCTAATAAATTACTTCAAATTTAGCATTAGAGAAACCCGAGAAAAAAGTAAGCCCAAACTCCCTGATCACTGGAAGAAGAAGATGACCAATAATAACCCGCAGTTGCGATAGGATCAACAGCAAATCCATCAAACAAGATAACACACAAGAAGAAATGAGAGCCAACTCCCACTCTCTGATTGAGAAACTTGGCTTGAAATCACGCTCACCATCGCCTTGTACAGAAGGATGGCCGTGCAGGAAGCACAACCTTCTCCAACTCCAATGTACGCCCATATAACAGAACATGTCATTCTCACAACTGCTATGTAATACTTCCCTTTGATTGTCAAGGAAAATTTATTATCACATAGAATAATAGAGACTTCTCTCCATTTTAACCAACATGTATTAATTCTATCAGTAGCATCTCCATTGATCTTCCTATCATGTTGCAAAATAGATCCCAAGTATCTAAAAGAATCTTTCTTCTGAATGTTATCGTCCCCACCCTTCATCTCGATTCCTTCACCATTGCTTCCATCAAATTGTGCACTCCAATATTCAATCTTGCCATACTTATACAAAATCCTTTAGTCTTAAAGCATGTCTCCAAACCTCAAGCGTCTCATTTAATCCATCTCTATTCCCATCAACCAACACAATATCATAGCAAACAACGTGCACTTAAGTATAAGTATCTCATCTTGAATGTGTCTAGTCAACTCGTCTATAATCAAAGTAAAAAAGAAATGACTCAAAGCTGAACCATGATGCAGAGATATGCTAATGTCAAAATAGTCTATCTTCCTAGACTGGATCCTTACCCAAGATGGTGTACCATCGTACATATCCTTTACAAGGTTAATGTACAGGACATAAACTTGTTTCTTCTCCAAAGCACTCCACAAAGATCTCCTGTAGAATTAAATCATAAGCCTTCGCCAAAGCCCAAATGAATAAAAACGTAAGGAGGTTCTTACTTTTAGCTATATAAATCTCTATTTTTCTCCTCGATAAGTTAGTTGAGCGGCATGACATGAATCCAATTTGGTTTTATGTCACTTTGGAACTTTACTTCAAACTTCTTTCAATCACTCAATCCCATACTTCTGAAAGAATTCTTGAACAATTTTGAATGTCTCCTTGAACAATTTTATATTCTTGATACCTCTGTAACTGGAACAATTTTGAATGTCTCCTTGATTCTTGTGAAGAGGCATCACGATACTTTTCCTCCATTCTTCGGACATTTTCTTACATCATCAAATAACACTGAATAAATTTGGTAAGCCAAGTCAAGAAACGTTTAGCTAAAACTCTCCATAATTCCATAGGAATGTCATCATATCCTATCTTACAAATTTCTCATGTTTCATAACCTTCAAAACCTCCTCTACTTCTTTCCTTTGTATTTGTCTTATATCTTGCATGATTCAGGTAACTTTCACTGCTAACTAGATCGCCAAAAGTGATCTCTTTATTCTCTTGCTCAATGATAAGCTTATGGAAATACCGTTTTCATCTAGTCTATACATCCTTCTGAGTAACAAGAAAGATTCTAAAAATGAAAGCCACAACAAGGTGGTTTCCCAAGAATCGATGCGAGACATAACCTTGAGGCAGCTGAGGTGTAAGCATCATTTTCTATTAAAAATGTAAAAAAAATAAAAAATGCCGTATAATATTTAGACAAGTATAGTATAATGTACTCTACAGTATTGCACCCTTTTTTCCTTTCAAAAAAAAGTATAGTATAATGTAAGATAATATATTTTTAGGCCAAAATCTACATACATTTAAAGCATTAAATGTAAGTTTGTAATCCATCTTAATTGATATCTTCAATAAAAATAAGGTAATTAAAGTAATAAAGACTATTATCGGTCTAACCTCATCATATATCAAATAAAAGGTCAAGGAAAAGAATTGGTTCACTTGTGTGTCTAAGTGAAACAAGGCCAAAGAGTCCCAAATCATTTGCTCCTTTGTCACCTCAAATCTCTTCATTCTTTAATCCTTTCATTACGCAATAGCAAATGAATCATCTGCGAGATCTAGCTCATTAATTAGTGAATCTTGTAAAGTTGAAATTGCTTTTCTCATGCTAATGCTTATGCTTCTGCCCTTTATGTGATAAGGCTCTTGTTTCTGTTGCATCTGATGCATCCAATTATTGAGACTTGGCTGAATTCCCATCATGTTGTTGCTGAATAGTAGCTTCTATTGTCAATTGTTATTTACTGAGATCAGCATTCACAACTGCTGTTTGTCGCTGCCACAACAATTTATCGCAAGGATCAATTTTATGTTGCTGTTCCACTTGTAACATATCAGCATTCACCAAAAACAAGGCATCAACTTCACATGCATGTGTGGCAAGTAACCTCATTTCAATAGTAGAACTTGCAGATTGCTACAGAAATGCAGCACTTGAACTAAGGATTGCCACACGATAGCATCCCTTTAGGCAAACCACTTTCAACAACATCTGAGGCGAGCGCATCGCCTCGTCTCACCACCTCAAGATCACCCGGTCGCCCAAGGCGCAAGCCTCACCAATCCCAACTGAGACAGCCTACTTAAAGCATTTTCCCGCCACCTTGCCCCAAGTCGTACAACTCGAGAACCTCGAGGCTAGCATTTTCATAACATGGTACAAGCACATGTCCTTCCTAATCCTTAATGCACCTTGATTAAGATTTTAGTCTTTCTTTCTATCACTTTGTCCAATCTGAATATATCCTTTTGGCCCTTCTTAAAGTCAAGTTTTTTTGTCCAAAACTTCATAGGTTTGTCTTAGCTTCACTTCCAGCATTTTTCCCTTCATTCTTCTCTATATTGTAGCTTGTGACAATTTCCTCTATTATATACTTAAACATAGCTTAA